>AWOL01S0028498.1:0-32578 GCA_000715115.1 Nicotiana otophora | reverse complement strand
CCACACCCCCCCCCCCCCTCCCGGATTCGGTTCGAGCTCCAAGACCTCGGAAAAGCATTACCAAAAGGTTGCACACGACTTAACGAAGGGCCGTGATATCCGCGCCCAACCGGATATCACGGCACAGATCTCGGCCCGTATCGACAGCAGATCAGTGATTAATGAAAAAGATGATTTTTACCTTTATTAGAACGGTACTAGGGATGAAACTCTCATACTATATAAAATAGATAATTTTTATTCAATGGGGGCACTGTAACACGCATATCAAGGCAATATAATAATGTTTTCTCTACTTCTAAGTTATTCAAAGTTCTTATTTTTGCTCATAGTTCTTCAAAAGTATTTGGCTTCGAATCGAGGGCTGAACACTCACTAAGCTCATATCCGAGCTCGGATTTAACATCACAACTGGTTTGGTTATTTATTCTATCTTTAATTCGCTTATCTAACGTTATTGATCACTTGCATTGAATTGATTCACATATTTTTAAAATCGCGTATAAATTCAATTGTTATCTATTTTTTAGGGTAAACACTGAGGTATATAAATAGGATAAAGAGAATAAATGAGGGAATAATTATGTCCAGCTGCTGAGCTTGCTTCACAATAAGAATCAGAATACGAGAAATAGAGTCCCCGGAGTCGGAGGAAGAAACGACATGCTTGACGAATATAACAAAAGAAGAATTGACGGACGTTAGTTTGAGTTTTTTATGAAAATGAATTACAACCTTTAGATGTTAGTCTGCTGAGTTGGCTGAAATAATCACCGAAGAATACTGGAGCAAAAATCACTGGACCAGATCCCAACCCGTATGAATTACTGGTCAGTTGTAAAAAGGAAATTATAAGATTTATAAATATTGTATATATTATGTCTAGATGTGTTTATTGTCTAAATCTATATTTATACTATATTAAAAATACGAAACCCCTTAGCGAAATATCGTTCGCTTTTTTTGTCCTTTAAAAATAAATTTCACATAGACAAAAGTATAATTTAAGTTTCTTCTATTTTTTTAGGAATTTAAATTAACTAAAATTTTAGTACATATTAAATCCTTCCATGTTTTGAACTCCTATGCAATTAGTCCTAACATATAGGGCTCACGCAAGAATGGAAAAAAAATATTTCTATGAGGAAAAGTAAACTTAGGCTCACCAAGATTACAATTTGCTTCGCTGACAAAATAAAAGAAAGATATCATCTTTGTGTCCATAGTTTAATAGAAAACGTATTGAACTTATTGACAAATTCTATTCTAACCGAATTGTCTTTCAACAAATGATAATTTTCTATAGCAATAAACTCCTTAGCGAAATATCGTTCACTTTTTTTTTACCTTTTAAAAATAGCTTTTACATTGAACAAAATAGTTATTAAATTATTTCTTTAAAATTTAGAAATTTAAAATCAACTAAAATTTTGCATATTAAATCATTTTATATGAAGAACCAAAATAAAATATTTTCATTTATGAGAAAAAGAAAACTTAAGGCTCAGCAAGATGCAATTTGCTTTGTTGACCAATGAATGAAGAAATATATCATCGTTGGTGTCCTAATTTTAATAAAAAATATATTCAACTTATAGACGAAATCTATTCTTAACGAATTGTCATCATCTTTTTAATTCTTTCAATAAATAATAATTTTCAATATTTCTATATATTTAATTGTTTGTTGTAAAATATTAAGCCAAACATTAGTAATTTTTAGCCGTTATCAGCATCGCTTATCAATTTTTTTATGAGCTATAAGCCAACATCTTTATTCCCAAAAGATCAAAATATTTAATTTTTAAATTTATTTTATTTGAGAAATATTATAATTTGTTTGCTTAGGTCATAAATATATCAATAATTTTCATGAAATATTCTCCCAGAAGTCCTCATAAATCACAATTATGTATCTGAGGACTTCTATGGTCAAGATTTCTTCGCAATCAACATTCGTCTTTTTAGTAGTTTTAAATTTTTTTAACTTTTATTTTACAATATATCTAATCACATTATTTAATAATAGTTTATATATTTTAAAATAGTATATTCATTTATATTGGGTACACGCGCAAAACGCGTACCCAAAAACTAGTGAACTAAAGAGAGCATGATATACATAAAGGTAAAATCTGAAATGAAAAGAAACAAATCTCCTTAAAGGAATTGCTCATATATTAGAAAAAAGCAAATCCGAGAAAGAGAAGCACAAAGAGCAAGAGATCAGTTGTCTGCGATACCTTAAAGGAATTGTCTATCCAAATTCGTAACAGAATAGATTCGAGAGATGGGGGAGTTATGTTATTTTCATTGCATCGTTCAGTTCAATTCAATAATTAGAAAACTAAAAATGAGAAATGCTACGGTTGGATAGGAGTTGTAGGATTGTAGGAACATGGGGTTATAAAGTTTTTAAAGAGGCTAAACAATTTAATGGGAAAAAGGAAAAAAAAAAAGGATTTCTTAGCCTAAAAGAGGTGCTAGGTCATCACTACTATGACCATAATAATTATTTTATAATAATGAATACTACCTCAGCCGAGAGAGAGACCGACACTACATTTTACATTTGGAGAGAAATTTTACATTTGGAGGAAAATTATAAATTGCATACCCCAATCTGATCTGTGTTTGTTACAATCCAGCTTATATGGTTGTGTACTAGTATAACTGCCCTAACTAACTAATGGAATTCTTACTAACTATTTCACACGTGTGAAATAGAATGCACAAATAATACAAATACAATGTGGAAACTAATATGATGTACATCTGAATCCTACTAAGCATTGGAACGGTCGAGATCAACTAGTTCCAATGAGTGGCATTTCAGACACGTTGCGACGCACAATATAATCGACTCGTATAGAAGCAGGTCTATAGACCACTCGTCTTCATTTCACTTCTCTTGAACATATTTGAGACACAAGCCCTAGCCGCCGATTAACTCAACCTGGATCCGATATCTCTGAAGCTTCACCGGCAACAGCCTCCCTCAAGTTGGAGAGTGCAGAGAGAAACCTCAACTTGCCCAAAAGATCCCGGTGAAGAGGACTAGATAAGGCCTTAGTGAAGATGTCAGCCGACTGAGAATGAGAAGGCACAAAAGAATGCGAGATCAAGATGGACTGGAACTGTTGACACACAAAGTGGCAGTCAAGTTCAACATGCTTGGTGTGTTCGTAGAACACCAGGGTCTTGATGATAGGAATCTCTGCCCGGCTATCAGAGTATAACAGAATAGGCAAAATCGACGGAGTAGAGAGAACATCAAGAAATCATATCAACCAACTGATTTCAGAAACAACACGATGCATGGAGCGATACTCGGCGTCGACAGACAATAATGAGATAGAGGGATGCTTCTTGTACTTCCAAGAGATAGGGCACCCACCAAGACTGATAAATGTTTTACTAACAGAGCGATGAGAATCTGGACACGGACCCCAATTGCAATCACAAAAGGCAAGTAAATCAAAAGAAGGTGAGGCAGCCATAAAAATCCCCAATCCTAGGTCACGTAAGAGATAACGGAGACAATGTTGGAGCGCAGAAAATAAGCATTCCTAGGGTCCTACATAAACTGGTTGAGATGCTGAATGACAATCAATAAATCTGGCCGTGTATGAGTCAAGAAATTAAGTTTGCCGAGGAGCCTGCGATACATAGTGGGATCATACAAAAGAACACCATCATCAGCTCGGATTTTGCAAGAGGGATCCAAAGGAGAGCTAGCAGACACCATGTCAATATATCCAAATTCATGCAGAAGCTCAAGAGCAAATTTGAGTTAACTCAGAATGATCCCAGAAGGCTCACGAAGAACTTTCCTCCCCAGAAAACAAGATAACTCCCCAAGATCCTTAATTTTGAATTCAGAATGTAGGAACATTTTCAAATAATACAATTCCTTTTGATTGTTCCCCGTAAGGAGTATATCGTCAGCATAGACAGCAATGCCACAATCCAAAATTCTAACATGTCGTGATGGAGGTTAACACACTAGCTAGGCAAGCCGAAACATAACAATCAAGAACCAGAATATCGAAATTTATAGAAATAGCATAAGTATGGAATCGCAATGTAAAAAAAATTGGTAAGACAAGATAAATCCCTAGAAACTGATAAATACAGAGTCATGAGTTCTACAATGGAATACAAGTCTGAAAACTAAATAATAATACTATCTGAAAACTAAATAACAATATTGTTTGATCAAAAAACAACAGTATATAAGAAAAGACAAGCCAAAATTGCGACCAGGAATGCAACTCTACCTCGTCTCTCGATACTCAGCTCAACAAGCAACACTGCTACTGATAACTGTACTGACACCTGGATCTGCACAATTAAGTGCAGAGTGTCGTAGAGTGTAGTATGAGTACAACCGATCCAATATACTCAATAAGTATCATAACAAACCTCGGAGAGATAAAAGAAGCAAGAATTATAAATTACCTGCTATAACCTGTACAGTTTCATCAATTTAACAAGTACAGAACAACGATGTATTCAGGTCATAATGCACAAAAAGAACCCTCTGTCTGTGTGTGCAACTAGTCAAGTTCTCTATTCATCCAATAATACAACATATAAAGATGATATGCAAATAAATCAGGTAACCATGAAAATTTGCAAGTAAAGATGAAATGCAAATCCAAAATAAAACACTGGCCAGACTTTCCTCAATATTTCTATATCCATAACAAACCACTGATCAGTTTATCCTCAATATCCGCGTGTACGCCATCAAGAGAGAAACATGAGAGGGTGACCCAAGAGGGATGTATTCATATCCACACGCTATACGGACAACTCACGTGCTGCACAAATAACTCACGTGCTAATAAACTCACGTGTTGCACCGACAACTCACGTGCTAATAATATCAATATCTGGATCCGCACAGACAACTCACATGCTGCATGAACAACTCGCGTGATAATAATATCAACCGCATGGACAACTCAAGTGCTAAAATCACAATCCGTCCAGCGTGGTCACATGCTACCAGTTTAGATCATAACTCACAGAAAAAAAATATACGAGAATACATGTATATTATCAATGATTATCAAGTTTCAAACTCCTGGACTGGTATAATTAATATGCTATAGTGTAGGCATGTGCAATATGTGCTATCATAGTTAAAACAGAGAATTTCATCATGAAATAGCAGTTTATCATGTCCAATCGGGAAAACAATCTCAATGAAATCTCAAATATGATACAAATAGCTCACAGAGGGATACAAATAGTAGAAATATCTCAGCTTGAAGTTTAGCAGTCAATTCAAGGCATGCCATAGCCTAAGAACTACCCCGGGCATGCAAATAGTACCCCCGGTGCACACATATGGGCTCAGCCCCACACATAAGCACCACTCATAGCACATAGATATCACAAATAATTCAGGCAACTAGTGCCTCAACCAAGTTTAGATAATATACTTACCTCAAGTAAGCCAAATTACTCCTCTAACAAGCCCTTCCCGCGTGGATCGACATCCAGATAATCTGAATCTAGTCAAAGTAACACAATACCATCAATAAAATCCATAGGAAGTGATTCGAAAAGATAAAGCTAAGATCTTTAACTCAAGTCAAAAAGTCACCCCAAAAGTCAACCCCGGGCCCACACCTCGGAACCAGATAAAATTTATAAATTTTAAACACCCATTCAATTACGAGTCCAATTATACCTAAATCATCCAATTCTAACCACAAATCAACCCTCAAATCTTCAAATTTCACTCTCCAATACCATAGTCCAAAAATTCCCAAATTCGATCTTAGATTCATGAAAATTAGGCGTAATAATCAATGGATAATTAATATCTAATACCAAAATCGAATAAACATCACTTACATCTTCAATTGGGATGAGAAATACTCCATAAATCGCTTTAGACCGAGTTCCATAATTCCAAAAATGAGAAAACAATGAAACCCTTCGATTTTAATATCCTATCCAACAGTCCCGCACCTGAGACCCATTTTCCCCCTTCTGCGGGGCCGTTTATGCGGTCCCAATAGCGCATATTCACATTCCACTTAAACTCCGCCCATTTACTCATGCGATCAAAAACCTACTTATGTGAGTCCGCACATGCGGAAGGTTTTCGCATCTGCGGTCCTAGCCCTGCCTGTCCTCTTCCGCTTCTGCGATCACTCATTCGCACAGATGCGGTTAATTTTGGTACCTGCGACTAGGGGTGTTCATAAAATCCCGAAAAACTGAACCAAACCGAAAACCAAACCAAACCGACCAAAAAAACCGATATTTTTAGGTTTAGTTTGATTTTGGTTTTAAATTTTAAAAACCGAACAAATTTGGTTTGGTTTTGGTTTTAATTAAAAAAAAACCGAACCAAACCGACTATAAAAGTAGCTATTTAAATTTATTATTACACCTATATATATGTATAGTTTTATATAAAGTTTCTAAAATTTTATGGTACATATTAGTCATTTATATTTTTAGTCTAGTTCTTTGCTATTATAATAATCTAATTCTTTGCCTTCTAGTTTGATTGGTAGTTTTCTTTTATTAAGTACAAGAATTTATTTCATGTTAAAATAATCGATTTTTAATTGAGTACTTAAGTTAATCATCACTATTTGAGTCAATTATCATCAATATATCTTGGTAAATAATAGATTTCTCAAAGAGCAATTGGTTTGATGCCGTTACGTAGAAAATGTACTCGCCGGAATATGCGTTTGGTAGTGTATGTCTCATATTTAAGAAAAAACCGACAAATAACCGAAAAAACCGAAAAACCGACAAAAATTGAATCGATAAAAAAACCGACTTAATTGGTTTGGTTTGATTCCAATATTTGAAAAACCGACTTACTTGGTTTGATTTTGTTAAGGAAAAATCGACCCAAACCGAACCATGAACACCCCTTCTTGCGACCTTCACTAGTCCAGCCCAAATACGCACCTCCAGACTTCCCCTGGGCTCTCCCACTTCACTTTTGCGTCCTCTCAGGCGCACCTGCGGCTTCACATCTGCGGTCAAGCCCACCGCAGATATGATTACACCAGAAACCGAAGACCTTCAACAATCCTTTCCAAATTTATCCGTACTCCATCCGAATCACATCCGGGCCCCCCAGATCCCGTCCAAACCTACCTACAAGTCCAAATGAGTTGAAATCTTGTACACAAGTCATAAATGACACAACATGTCTCTTCCAACTTCCGGAACCGAAATCCGAACACGATATCAACAAAGTCAACTCTCTCTCAAATTTCTCAACCTTCCAAATTCAACTTTTCAATTTTTCGCATAACTAAGAGGCTTAAAGAAGTGATGTTTCTGTAAGGAATTTTTTTTTGGCATAATAAATTGCTTAATGTTAGGATAAATCTACTTTTTGAATTTAAATTTCTGTTAGATTTGTTTGGGTTGTTGAGATATTTTAGCCTTTTTGAATTATTTTTATGCAAATTTTCCTGTAGATTATGTTCTTAAGTTGGCTATATAAAGACATCTATTTTAATAAAAAAGCAGAGACATTTTCAATCAACATTTTTAATCTTCTAGCTGCCCATCCTTTAAAAAATCCAACAGGAAAAATATGTGTGTACTACCTATATGTTAGGTCCTTCTTGTATTGGCCATTTATTCCATTAATTTTTTTACTTTTGACATTTTTATTGGCCGACACCGGAAGTCATTTTCCTGTTAGATGGTGTGAATGTTATTATTAAATCAATCTTTTCCGTGAAAGGTAAGTAGATTTATTGGTTATAAAAAAATCTGTTAGATTTTTAGAAGGATGGAGCAACAAGAAGATTAAAAATATTGATTGAAAATATTTTTATTTTTTTATTAAACATAGAGGACTTTAAATAGTTAATTTGACAACATAATATGCAAAAACTTTTGCATAACAAGAATTTTAAAAAGCAAAAATATCTCAACAAACCAAAAAATCTAGCAAAAATTTAAATTTAAAAAAGTAAATTTATCCTAAAACTAAACAACTTATTATGCTTAAAGAATACAACAGTAACTGAAGCAAATATTTAATACTCCTCTTTTGCATCACTTGCTGAAATCTAAAAAAGTTGCTCCTACTCAATTAATGCTTCTCTTGTATGTACAGTGAGGATTTTATGAGCATCTTTGAACACATGACCTGTTTGTTTGAAGATACCACATAATGCATCTGGTCTCCATCAAAAACAAATTCTAGAAGTGTTTTCTTTTTGCAGTATTTACAAAGAGAATTATTGACCTTATATTTTTTATATTTTGCATAAAAAGTATCCTCAATAACCATGTCTTGTCTGAAGTAAAAATTGCAGGGGCACCCTATTTGATCGTCCTCATTTAACCTGTATGCACTATTTAATTTTTTTTAACTTGTACCCACTGTTTAAACAATTTCAGGCATTTTTCTCCTCTTTCTTCTTCTTCTTCTTCCTCTTCTTCTTCGGGTAACAGTATTTTATATGGTGTTTGTGAATATATTTTAAGGTAGTTTATGATGTTTTACAGTGGTGAATTGTCGTGACACTTTATTTTTTATTATTGCTTAGGATTTCTTCTTTTTCTTTTTCTTAATTGCAAAATGGGTTCGTTAGATTTATTGTTCTTTTAACAAATTGATGATTGGTGTTTGTTCTTGATGATATTTGGAGGTTATGTTTCAAATTTGAGCTCATTTGGAGTAGATTTAGGTATTAAATCGTACATTGGATTGTTAAAATTTGAAGAACAAATTTCTGTTTCTAGGCAATTTGTACTTCATACTTATTTGACCTTAAGTGAATGAAAACGTTGGTTACACTTCAGATATTTTGGCCTTATATGCATCTGAAGTGTTATTTTTTACTTCAGACTTATTGGTCATAAGTGTAGGAAAATATTTATTGCACTTCAGACCTTTTGGCCTTAAGTTTTCAGACCTATTTGGCCTTAAGTGCATCTGAAGTATAATTTACTTCAGACTTATTGGCCTTAAGTGTAAGAAAATATTTGTTGCACTTCAGATCTTTTGGCCTTAAGTGCATTTGAAGTGCAACTTTTCACTTCAGACTTATTGGCCTTAAGTGCATGGAACAATTGGTTGCACTTCAGACTTATTTTGCTTTAAGTGCATCTGAAGTGAAATTTTGTCACTTCAGACTAATATTTAGTAACTTCATACTCGATAAGTCTGAAGTTGATCGTAAAGTGAGAAGGGCTGCAAACGTTTTTGCAAAGTGGGTATAGGTTCAATTGTGACCCCAAAACTGAGTATATATGCAAAAGCCCCTTGTCTGAAGGCTCTTCTTTGCTCTTTTCTTGAAGAACACTTATTAATTATGTAATAGAGATAGTAAAGAGATCTTTAGACTTTTCTAGAGAGGAGATTTTAGACTCGAATCTCTCTGGAATTACCACAAGAATTTTTTCTACTACTATATTATCTTTAAATCCTCGCCGAGCAACTTGATTCTATTAACAATAGAAGAAATCCTATCAGAATAGCTAGTGATAGTCTCATCTTCTTGCATCCTAAGAGATTCAAAATTCCCTTTTAAATTCAAAATTTGCATCTGTTTAACTCGATCACTTCCTTGATACTCAATGTTGAGCTTTTTTCAAGCTTCTTTTGTCGTCTCACATGCAATGATTATAGAAAAAATTGAATCTGCTACTGAATTCAGAATCACAATTTTGGCTTTGTATTTTTGGGTTATTTCTTCTAAATGAGCTTTAATTTGGGCAAGGGTAGGATTTGGAGGGGGTGATTTTAATAGTCTCTCTTCCATTACAACTTACTATAGATTATAAGTTTCAAGATATGATTTTATTTTTACTGACTAAATCTTATAGGATTTGCAGGGGCATTCAAAGAGAGACTGTTGCTTGCCCTATTTAAAAACGGGTTTAAAATTGATATTGGTTAAAAATTATTTGAAAATGGTTCTTTGGAAGAACACAAATCCCCTAAGACCAATAAGGCTCTAATACCACAGTTGGATTTTTTAAAAGGATAGAGCAACAAGAAGATTAAATATTAAAAATATTGGTTGAAAATATCTATATTTTTTTTATTAAACATAGAGGGATTTAAAATAGTCAATTTGAAAATATAATATGCAGAAAATTCTGCATAACAAGAATTCAAAACCCAAAAAAATCTAATAAAAATTTAAATTCAAAAAAGTAAATTTATCCTAAAACTAAGCAACTTATTATGCTAAAAAAATTCAACAATAACTGAAACAAATATTTAACACTATCAGAATAGGAAAAGGCCCCAAATTTTCATCTCACGTTTTAATAGAATCCCCAAACGTTATTTCATGAGAACCCATTACAATACCCAATATAAATTGCTTACAATAGTAATTGAACATCAACAAAGAAAGAAAAAAGAATGAACTGTAAGAAAAGAACTACCTTCTCGTGCTTAGAGTGACTGAAATTCTCATGGATTAGATTTTTCGATCCAAAAGACCAAAGAGAATGCCCTATGACACTAATATGACAACAATAAATTCACAATGTCAACTTTTTTGCCATAGGAATCTGACTACATAAAAGTTTGATATTCGTCATTATTTTTCCTTATGCTTACTTGAATCTTCTTTGTCCTCGGCCTTCATCTTCTCTTCGAATATGAAGAGCATACGCACCATTTGTGAAAATTGAGTGGAGGATGTTTCGGAAATGGCATATAAGCAACCATTTAGAAAATGGTAATTAAATATAAGTGTAACTGAATTTTTTTGTGAAGAGAAGTGAACCTTCGGGAATAAGAGAGTGAAATATAGAGGGAAATGGCAAAAATCTGAGAATTTAAATAAATATGAATCTTGGGCGGTGAGAGGTTCCACTTCACTCTTGTATTGCCCTGAATTATAATTATATATAGATTTGAGGAGTTAAAATGAGGGTCAAACTACAATCGAAGGTAATTATATTACGGCCCAATAAGCAGAGGCGGAGCCGGAATTTCAAGCTTATGGGTTCAAGATTCTAATCGTTAAAAGTTACTGGGTTTTAAATTAATCATTGGCCAAATACCTGTGCAGCCCCTTAAACTTGGCTTCAGTTGACACTTCAACTAAGGCCAGTACCTATTGAACACTCCAACTTATTTGAAAGTGTACCTATTAAACACCTCACTTACTGCCAGTCAAAAAAAATAAAGTGCATGTTAGTCACACGCGGATGAGGTGGCAAAGTGACGAATGAGACAAAGACACGTAGCATATGGGTCCAAATAATCTTAAGAAAAAAAGAAATTTTATTTCCACATAAAATCCCCTCCCTCACCTAAGTAGTTCCATTGTCTCTGTGCCCTCTTCTTCCCAGTTCCTCCTCCTTCTTCACCATTCATTGTCAGGCAATTATCACCTATGTACAGATAAAAACTACTCAATCACTTTCGACCGTAGCTACCATTGACACTGTCTTCACAAAAAATGATGCCGATTTGATACTTGGACGAGGCAGAAAGATAAGAGGACTCACTCAAATATACTGATTTTTCCCCAAATCTGTAGTTCTCTTTCCCTTTGAAAACGTAAATGGATATCCCAAGCTTTTCTCAAATTTCTTGGGGTTTCGTCTCTTGTTTTTTTTCTTTTCTTTTATGGGTTTTAATTATTTTACGATTTAAGTTTTTTTTGTTAACAAAAATTTAAAATCTTATTTTTTGATTGAAATTTAAGAAAAATTCAAGTTCCAATGACTTTTATTGAGGGGAAGAATGTGCACTGTTTAAAATCCTTGTGTGTACCTTTGATTCCTCTGTTTATGTTTGACGAAATTGAAGAATCTGAAAGGGAGATTTTTGTTCTGTGTTAATGGTGATTTTTTCTGTGTATGAGATTTTTTGGTGAAGGTGAGGTGAGACGATTGTCGAGTTTTGGTGAAACTGGTGGTGCAGCTGTATGTGTTTTGTATTGTTGAAGATAGTTGTGATTTTTTAAAAGGAAAGACAGAGACATTGAAGCTGGTGGTTATGGCATTTTGGGTTCACGCTATTATGTCCTGATTTTAGTATAAAGAAAAAAATATGATTTTGGTATGACTTTGGGAAAGTGAGAAACACTTGTTTTTGCCATGTCATACTTTGTGTTTAATAGGTATACTTTCAAATAAGTTGGAGTGTTCAATAGGTATTGGCCTTAGTTGAAGTGTCAAAGTGGAAATTGGAGCCAAGTTTAAGGGGCCACACAGGTATTTGACCTTAATCATTTATACATATTCAATGAATTTTGTAAGACAAACACAGGGTTCGAATCAAAGTTACTGAGTTCGGCCGAACCCGGTACCGACACTCTACCTCGGCCACTGCCAATAAGCACATTATCATTCATTGTTGCTCAATCAACTATATTTGATTCTAAAGTAGTCGTGGTTAGTTAATCGAACTTTCATTCGTTCGACTACATTCTGGAATATTTCATCCTAATACAAAAACATTTGTCTTAAGAAAAATTAGAGGTTCTCTAAAATCAAATACTCTATAAAGTTTGACATATAAGTCTTTATCTAAGATAATATAAAATAACATCAACAACTTTATCCAAAGGAGGAGTTAGATTCAAATATAAACTCAAGCACTGAAAACTTTTTAACTCCCTAATGTCTTCATTTGGTATAGGGAGAGCTTTGCCATTAGAACTCATAAAGTAGAAGTTTTCTCCTCTACCGTTCCCTCCATATGAGAGGTACACCCAACTCTATTTATTTTATTTCATTCATGTTTAATAAGATTTCATCCAAAATTCTACTCTCATTTGAGGAAAAAATAAGTTAAAATTGTTCAAAGATAACATTTGTAACGACCCGACTTGTCGTTTTAAGAATTAACGCCCCATTCAGTGACTTAATATCTCGAGCAGCTTCGTAATATGTATTATGACCCGCGGGTGTGGTCGAGTTTGATTTTCGAAAGATTCGGAATTAAATTAAAAGAACAATTCCTATTTAGAAGCTTAAATGAAAAGAGTTGACCGGAGAGTTGACTTTTGAGTAAACGACCCCGGAATGGAACTTTGATGATGTCAATAGCTTCGTATGGTGATTTCGGACTTAGGGGTATGTCCGGATTTGGATTTGAAAGTCCGTAGGACAATTCAACGCATTTTGGCGAAAGTTGAAAAATAGAACATTTTGGAAAGTTCGACTGAAGGTGGAATTTTTGATAACGAGGTCGGATTTCGATTCCGAAAATTGAAATAGCTCCATTACATCATTTATGACTTGTGTGCAAAATTAAAAGTCATTCCAGATTGATTTGATATGTTTCGGCGCAAAATATAGAAGTTGGAAGATTTGAAAACTCATAATTCGATTCGAGGCGCAATTCGTAATTTCGGCGTTGTTTGATGGGGTTTAAAGCCTCGACTAAGTTCGTATTGTATTTTGGGACATGTTGGTATATTTAATTAAAGTCCCGAGGGCCTCGGGTGGATTCCGGAAGGTTAATAGAGCAAATTGAGCTTGAAAGAAGCTGCTGGAAAATGACAACAGCTGTTGAAATCGCACCTGTGAAATTATGGGTACAGGCACCATCGCAGAAGCGAGATGCTTTTTGCAGAAGCGACTGAAGAGGGGGAGCTGAAAAGGCCGCAGAAGCGGCAACTGGTGCGCAGAAGCCCAAGCGCAGAAGCGCAAGGGTAACCGTAGAAGCAGCCAAGCACGCAGAAGCGGGCACTGCCTCACACCTGCGATTCTCACAGAAGCGGAAATGCTTCCGCAGATGCGAGGGTCGACTGGGCAGTACACTTTCGCAGAAGCGTGATTTTTCTTGCAATAGCAAGCACGCATAAGCGAGGAAGCACTCCGCAAGAGCGAAACTAGGCAGAAATATAAGGATTGAACTTGGTCATTTTTGTCATTTCGTTTTGGAATTTTTGGAGCTCGGATTTGGGTGATTCTGGAGGACTTTTTCACAAGCTTGGCTGGGGTAAATATTCTACATCTTAAAGTGATTATATTTCATGAATCTATGATTATATTCATCATTTATTTCGTATTTAAAAAGAAGAAATCAAGATTTTTGCAAAATTTTCCAAAAACGAAAATTCAAGATTTAGAGGACGATTTATTATTGGAATTAGATAAAATTAGTATGGTTGAACTCGTATCAAAATGGGTGTTCAAATTTCGCAAAAATTATGTCGAGTTCCGAGAGGCGGGCCCCGCATTGACTTTGGTTGACTTTTTAGAATAAATTTTAAGTCGACGTTTTATTATTCGGAATTATTTTCGATGAATTTTAATAAAGTTGTACAGTTAATTTGGATAGCTTTGAGCTGTCCGTAGGTCAATTCAAGAGACAAGGCGATTTTGGAATTTCGACATAACTTCAAAAAGGTAAGTATCTTGCCTAACCTTGAGTGGGGGAATTACCCCTTAGACATTGAGTCTTATGTGAAAATTGTGTGATTGAAAGCCGTGTACGCGAGGTGACGAGTATATACTGGGGCTTATATGTACAAATTTTATTGGTTTAAAGTTTGAAACATTTGTATGTATTAAATTGGATAATTGTTGGCATTTAGTAAATCCTTAAATTATCACGTCCCATTCCGTATTTGTCAAGTTTATATTTTATATAATAATTTGGTATTATTGTCACTTGGATTTTATGTGAATTCCGTGTGTTTGTTGATTTGATATTTTTCTTGGAATTAAATTCATGATGAAATCCTTATCTGCAAATATTTATTAAATAAGTTTAAATTGAGGAGTTAATATAATTATCTAGGATTTGGATTAATGAAGGCGTTGCCCTATACTGAGTATTTTTCATCTCGGTTGATTGTTTTGAGGTTTTATATACGTTGTGTGGGGCCTTGGGCTATTTGTTGAGAAATTTATTGATTCTGCTACATATTTGGAATTTGGTCGTGGTCAGTGGCAAATTGTGATATGAATTGTTATATTGTGTTGTGGTTTAAACACTCTCCTTGATGTTATTTATGCTTCCTACCTTGCTTGTTAATGATATACATGTGCTTGGTAAGGAAGAGTGTAAAGCACGAAGGGTGATACCGTGCCATTTGAGAGTGTAAAGCACGAAGGGTGATGCCTTGCCATTTGAATTATATTACCATGTGAGGGAGAGTGTAAAGCACGAAGGGTGATGCCGTGCCATTTGACAGTGTAAAGCACGAAAGGTGATGCGTTCCATTGAGAGTGTAAAAGCACGAAGGGTGATGCCGTGCCAAATGTTATATAAAATAATCAATACATATTCAAAAGTCCACATTCTAACTATTAGAGTGATTACCCAACTCCAATTTTTTAAGTTTGCTGATGGTAGGGGTAAATTTGGCCTGGATAGTATAACGGTAGAGTAAATTTGACCGGATAGTATAACATATGTTAAATATAGACAATATCCGAAAGTAGAGGGATATATTTGGCCCTTTTCCCTATTCAATATTGGTGTCTGTTTCCAAAAAGTGCTGAATTCTATTATTCCCCCCTCCACAAAAAAAAAAAAAGAAGCCAAATTCTAGGGGTGGGTATAGTTTGGGCAAACCCAAAATTCAAACCAAAATTCGAATTTTTTGGATTTTCGTATTACGGATTGGATTTTGGATTTGATTTTTAAAATTTTTTGATTTCGGATTGGATATTGGATTTGGTATTTCAGATTTTTGAATATCCGAAAATTCGAAATATTTATACTTTATATTTAGTCCATTATCCATATGCCAGTAGCAATAAGTTCAACACCCTAACCATTAGATATTATCTCATATATTCAATATTAATTACTGAGTTACTGTCAGAATACTTTCATTTGGATATGATTTTACTATAGCTACTTCTTATCAGCCGTATTAATATCTCTGTTGCATTTGCTTAATAATAATTTCATTATTTGAATACTTTATTTGGATGATTGCGGTGAGAATGAGTAATTTTTCAGGCAATTTAATATGAGTAGTTCATTTGAATATTCATTTTTGTAAAATGAAGAAACAACTCAACTTATAAGCTCAAAATCGAAAATCTAAAATATTCAAAGTAATTAATCCGAAACCGAACTTAAATAAACCGATCCAATCCGAGTTTATTTGGATTGGATTTGAATTGTCATTTCTTTAATAAAAATAAAAAATCTAAACCGAAATTTTTATATTCCATCCGAATTTTCTATCCCTGCCAAATTCAACCAAACACCATTAGAAAGTTTTCGATTTTCGCAATAACGGAAAACACGCCGTTAGAGTAGTATTTCAATTTCTAAAACAGAATAATTTACTAGGTTCCTGCAATGGCTGACTCTTTTATGCACATTAATAGTTTTGTAGTACTTCTTTATGTAGAGCTTCTAGAAATGTTAAACTTAGATTTAAGTACTGATATATACAAATAAAACTAAATTCAGATTAATTACATTGACATTGCGTTTAACAAGTACTAATATTAGAGTCCTTCATTTTAATTGATTGATTTCTCGTTGATCCATCTACGAGCCCTGAGCACATATCAGCTTGTGAAAATAATTCCTTCCTGGTAAAACTTATTCGCACCGTGTGTTTATATAAAATCATACAATTTTATCATGATTAAGTATTAAATCAAGATGTGAATATATAATTAGTTAACTACGGTTTAGTGACTCGATGTGAGTAAGTTGAAAAGTCTACATATTCTCTATACTTAAAAGTTAATTTTGCAAGAAATAGTAACTTCCTTTTACTATAACCAAACAATTTGTACTGCAATCGAAATTCATTAATTGGGTTTATGAATCTTTTAAAGTTCTTGAATATATTGGTCTCAATGCTGGGGATGGACCAGCCTAACGTTTACTTCGACTTCGACTTCTCGTAAAAAAGAAAAGTTTTACAAGAGAAAGCTAATATATATATATATATATATATATATATATATATATATATATATATATATTGATTGTTACAATGTGAAGAAAAAAGAAGGTGAATGAATCAACTTTGAGGAATTTTCAGAAATGGCTATTAACTTCCTATAACTACCATATATATAATTACTTTCCGTAGCTACCTTTCAGTTGTTATGATAATGTATTCGAGCTACTGTATTCATGAATACAATAGTAAAAATCGACTAAAAAATAGGGTAGTCCAGCTGTCAGCCGCTGTATTCACATGTATTCATGAATACAACATAATAATAGGTCTCTCAAGTTGTTTAATAACGACAAGCTGCTAATTTAACGGGATACACTCCTAATATAACTCACCTAAATCAATTATAACACACAACATTGTCAATCCAATTAATGAGAAGATTTATCAGACGTTAAACACCAAAAAACATAGCATTCTTCAGAGTTTCAGTCCCTCTTTTTTTCTGATACAGTTTAAGTTTATTTTCTTCTGACATTGTTCGAGGCTCTGCTTGGAATTGATACAAGTATCTACAGAAATATTTTGAAATTCGATTTTCTGTATATGAATATATCATGTATTTATGCCGGATACAACCTGTAATAGTAATCTACTGCCTACATATTTCATAATAAACCTAGTGCATGTATTCTGTTGTATCTAACAATTGTGTACAATGTATTCAAGTTTATTTTTGTATTCACAATATTTTATTTATTCCTAATACATGGTATTACTGCTTTATTGAGTATACTTCATTGGTTGTATTTATTGATTTTCTATTTGTATTGAGAGTATTTTACTATATGTCACTGTATTGTTGTTTTAAATACAGATAGATACAGTTAGGTTTAAAATACACACGAATACAGTTAGATTGAATGCATAACTAATTGATGAATAACATCAAAATGATAGAATTAACAATGTATTTAAAAATATTGTTGTAAGAACTCAAATACATATAAATACATCTAAATACAACAGTCAAAAATCAATGTACAAAATGAAAGTCAGCGTATGCCGTATCGAATACATTTGAATACATCTAAATACAAGAAGAGAAAATCATTGTAGAAACTAAAAATCAATGTATGCGAATTCGAATACATATAAATACATCTACAATTAGGGTCATTGCGTATTTTTGTTCTCCTTTCGGCTTCAATGGTTGCTGATGAACCTGCAAATACAGGTTCCTCTTGAGTGATTTGCAAATCGAAAGATGGCCCTTCGAAATTGAGTGCTTTAGTGAGTATTCTGCAGAAAACCTAATAATGGTGAATATTTTTTAAAAAAAAACTGTTGAAGAGAAAAAAAGAAGCTTTAACTGGCCAAAAACTCAAAAACTTTAGTGGTGAGTGGTGAAAATCTGTGTTAATGATTTACGACTTGCGCAATTTCATAGTTCTTGACAGAAGTAAGAAATCATGAATCAGAAGGGGAAAAATTTGGTGTCACACCTCCATGTCCTGTGGAATTGGGAAAGAACAATTTTGAAAAGGATGTTAAGAAAACTTGCAAGAAATCATGAAAAAGCTCACTGTTTTTATGCTAAAGAGTAGTGATAACCATGAAAATCATGGAAAAACTCGCCGTCTGTCAGAGGAAACCAATTTTTTGGTTCATATAGGAAAAAATGAGAGAGAGATCGTGGAGAGAGAAATAGGATACTATGCGTGATTTTGGGAGAAAATAAACTGAAAGAATGAGAGAAAAAAATATTAGACAACGTATTTAATGGCTTAACAGTAGGAAATGACCATAAATACATATTTTGCTATAAAAACTAAAAGATAGCTATAGAAAATAATATTTTAAAAGGGTTTTTATTTATAATAAATAGGGTGTAAAACTTTGCTATAAGAGGTAAATTTTTCATCAACTTTTCCATTGCTATAGGCAACAACAACAACAACAACAACAACAACCCAGTAAAATCTCACTAATGGGGTTTGGAGATAGTAGTGTGTACGCAGAGCTTACCCCTCCCCGAAGGAGTACAGAGACTGGTATAGGCCTAGGCCCACAAATCACCTAGCCCAGCTACTCAATCTCGAGAAACTATTCAGTTTGGTCTTTTTCAGAGCAAAATATTATTAATCAAATTTAGCTCTAAATTCCTCTCTATTTCAAGAAATATTTGGAAGAAAGAGAATGAAAATGACATACCTACCCCCACAGTGCTATTAACAAAAAATAAAATAGGCTAAAGTTCATACATTAGCTCACATGACCTTAGACATCTGGCATGGCGAAAACGAGCATTTTTTTTAGCAGTAACCTTTTAAAGTGATGCAAAAAAATATTGCTTTTTATTGTTAATTATGTTTGTGTTTATTCTTTTCGTTGTCATTAAATCAACCAGTGACCTGCATCCAATATTCTATTTTAACCTCCAAAAAGTTAATTTTTAATAGAGCAGTGTTTGGTTCCATGGAAAGTGAAGAAGATGAGTGAAATTTTTATTAAAAGTCATTGACGTTCACTTAAGCTTGAGTTTAAAAATTTGAGTTTCTGAGATTAGAATTTATTTTAAGTGAATATTATTGGAATAAATTGGATGCATCTCAAGGAATCTGAATTTCAAATTTGGGACGATTTCGTGGAGATTTGAGTTGATTTGAACTGAAATTTGAGCCAAATTCGAAGTAGAAGATGAATATGAAAGAAAATGTGATGTGTATCCCCGTGTGTTATTTGTGCATATCATACATATATTAAATTTGTATCCCATATGTATTCCCTATAAATGTTAGAGATATATGTCACAGAGAAATTTTTAAACTCAACTTTAACTACGAATTTTGACTCCAAATCGTTTAAATCACCCCAATTTTCCTCGAATTTTGCATATTGCCTTATCTATACGTTTTCAACGAATTCGAACTATACCAATTGAAAAACAATTGTCTAGTTTTTTTTTTTTTGAATGTTATATATCATTGGTAGCGAATTTTAGCTCTAAATCAGTTCAAATAATCTCCAACCTTTCTCAAATTTTGTATATTGCTTCGTCTATGTGTTTTCAACGAATTTTAGCCATACCCATTGAGAAATCCTTTTTTGCCGAAGTTATTTGAATATTGTATATCATTAATAATTTTTTCTGGCTATTTTTAGTAGCATGACTTAATGGCTAATTGTTAGTAAGTAGTGTATATTTATGGTTAATCCCGTAATTCCCTCATTAGAATTTTAGCCAAATGGTCATATTCGGCCAAGATTGTCACACGACATGCGAAAATACAAGGTCGGACTAGCCCAATAGATAACTTTTCTTAATTGGGCTGGGCTTGTGGAACGATTTTATAGATTCAGAACAATGAAGGCGATACTCAGCAAGCCATATGTAAACTTTTACTTTTTGCAGATTAAAGAAAAGAATAATTAGTATAGAAATGTGTTAAATGTGGGTTAGATTGTCGTGAAATTATATATGTATGAAAACCTTTTTTTTTATCTTAAAAGGAAGTGACATATTAGTTTGAGACATTAAAAAGAAAAAGCTGATATCTAATTGGGAAAGGAGGGAGTAACTTTGCAAGTGAACTTGCTTTTTCATGAACCAAATATGAAAAAATCTGAGCATTCACCCAAAATTTTAAGGTAATAGATGGAGTTTTCAAAAATTTTAAGGCAATAGAAGGAGTGACACGGAACACTATAAATTCCTTTGAATTGATGGTGAATAAGTGTACTGTCTTTATTTTTAGAAGATTGTAGAGAGATCAGGCTCCGCTAAAGAATATAAATAAAGAAGACCTAGAGCGCGGCTCGTTGTGCTTACTATAGAAAGAAGCTCAATGATAAAACATGACGATGGAGTGGTTGTATAAATGTGTTTACTAAAGTTTTGATTCTGATACCATATGTCGCTTCTCTATGGAATCTTGTTCTTAATGCCTTCCTAAAGAGCTATGCGACGTCACAGATCAAGCTTTCCGAGTTGTTTATTTCTAAAACGATACCATATGAAAGTTTGAGTATACATCCAACCTAAAACTTTAAGGCAATATGTTATTTATGTGCCTTAGATTATTAATCCTTATACAACAAAGTGAACAATAAGTGTATTTCTCTAACACCATGAACAATGTTGAGGTTTTAGATTCAGTTAATTCTCGTCAATATACATAAGGAAAATTAACTGTATGCCTATATTAAATTGTTCTTATTAATCAGTCAAGTAGTTTGTGATTACTGTTTTAAATTGATTTTTGTAATGGTTGGGAAGTAGTATGGTACGAGACAATCTTGCATGCTTTTTATGTTTTCTTCTTTTCTTGAAATGAAACATAGAAAGGAGTTGCCCGAACCATGCCATTCTTGTGTTTGTTACATCTTAAGGTCAACTTTGAGTCGATGACTTTCAGTTTTGCAATTTTATACAGTTATTATAGAGGGAGATTTGGTTTTGTCATCCATTATAAATGTTATTTTAATTAAATGACTTTATCACATAAGAAATCAGTAAAAATAATTATTTACCCAAAAAATCAGATAACATTAAATTTATGTATGGTTCTAAGGATGCGTGATACCCTTTGATACAAATCGTATAGAGAGATAGCAATACGAATATTCTTGACTATGAGAATGGGAATAACGAACAGAAAGAATGAGTAAAATAAAGTAAAACAAGCGTAAGGAGATATCTTTTGTTCCCGTGTATTCAGTGTCTCCATAGCTTACAAGGATCCCCTTTTATAGTAGAGGGTCATTATTTTATTTATAACAAAACAAAATTAAAAAAATAAAGTATATAGTGGAGGACCCATGATGATTTGTCTCATCCTCGATTCCCGCCAAGATTCTCTCTCTTGGTGTGGTTGAAACGGCTCTTGTCTGTGAGCTCGATACTGGCTCGAACTCGTTATTGGGTCGAGCCCTTCGGTCTTGGCTTGAGTTTGACCTTCGGGATGGGCGTCGCGTATTTCTGACCTCGAAGCAATGCCCTACGGATTGATTTGGTCACGGGCTCGATAAGATTATCGAGCCCCGACTCCTCAAGCAGCCTTCAGACTCGAGGCTCGTTTGTACTGTCTTCGGAGCTCACTCCCAAAATCCCATTCCAATTTCTTACCACTTGAACTCGATCGAACATAGCAAGGCCGAAATCTATTTCAACCATATACAGATAGTCTCCTCGTTTCTCACAAAGGATGCAGTGAGAATCGATATGATTTTTGATGGTTCGATCGGGTTATAAATTGACGTTTTACCAGGGATCGATTATGACGTATGTGATAGCTGTCCCATCGATTTAGTCTTTCAAGGTATTTAATGCTTATCAGATGGCGGTCGGCCACCTCTGATATTGAACCGTCATGATACGAGCCTATAAATAACCCTTCCATTTAACATTTATCACTTTTACGCATTCACTCTTCCAAATTTTCTTATCCTTTCTCTCTATTTCGTCGCTTGCAGAGTCATCTACACCAGAGTTTTGATGTCGTTAATATTTTACTTCCCTTTGCCTTTCTTCCTCTCATATCAATGGCCAAAACTTCAAAAACTGTACCTCAGAAGGAGAAAGCTTCTTCTTCACGGCCGTCCGGCGACAAAGCGCCGGTGGAGCCATCCATCTATGACTATGTTCCCGACCCGTGTACTCTGAAGATCAATTTTAAGATTGAGAATCCTTCATCTGTTCCGGGTCGATGCGAGCACGTGTCGATGTTCATGTGCTCTATAACGGAGGGTCATCTCGAGGCCGTTAGGAAAGACTGCAACTGGGGTTCCGAGGTTGTGTTGCAAATTTCATCCCCCGAAGAGAGTGTCATCACCCATGTAGAGAGGTTTTTAAGTGCTTACACTTATCCTTTCACGTTGGGTTCCGTCGACCCAGTGATCATTGATTTTTGCCAAAAATATCAGGTCACCCTCGGTCAAATTTATCCCTCTCTATGGCGTATAGTAATCCTACTTCGCTTTTTCTCCATCAAACCCGGGGGGCTGGATTTTTCCCCGAATCACCTCATATGATTGTATCGGCCTCAAATCTTTCGAGGACTAATCAGACTTTATCGTCGGGCATCGAAATCTTTGATGTCGAGCATCGACGAAGACAAGGATCGGGGTTGGATGGGCCGTTATATTCGGGCGAGGACCCGCGACCTTATTCCGGAAGAGAAGATGTCGTTCCCCGAGGAATGGAATTTCGACCGTAAGTGGTTCTCATAAGACGTCGCTTTTCGTATCTTTTCCCAATTTTTTCTGATGTCTTTCTCCGATATACAGCTTCCCCTTGGATGCAACAAGAAGTACCCGACCTCAAGGATTGGGTTCGGAAGTTAGCCTCGACTTCCTCTTATGCCGAACGCGCTTGGCGTGATTTGGCAAAAAGTAGATGGGAGGCCAAGAATCATGGTAAGGTTTTACTTCTCGTTTCCTTCGAAGTGTTCTTTGTGCTCCATTAGTTACTGATTTCCTTTCATGCAGGTGTAACCAAGGATGCCGCTTTGAGGCCTTCGAGCGGTGAAGAAGGAACCAAGTCCCCGATTCCGGAACCAGGGAAAGATAAGAAGCGAAAAGCTGCCTCTCAGTCAGAGGACACCAAGCCCAAAATTCGAAGGGTGCAGAGGAAGGCAATTGCCCTTCCGATTGACTCGGTCCAACGACTGAGAGAAGAAGAAGAAGAAGACGACGATGCCTCGGCTTTGGTGATCCGATATGCGAAAGCTATCGAGGTCACCAGAGCTCCTGAGCCGACGGCAGTTGTACCAGTCGGGATCGGTCCTGGAATCCCGAGTCTTGATCGGAGCGCCCCGAGTGATTCGCTTGGGGCTATGACAGTGGGTCATTCGCCTTCCCTTCCAACCTTTTCTGAGGAGGCGTTAAAGGAAGCTCGAGAATTGAAGACCCCCGATATGGGCGGAGGCTCTAATATAGGGGACCCTTTTCGGGATTGCTTTAATGGAATCGATGATGCTTCAGATATTGGTGACGTTTCTCTTCTACTAGAAGAGGCCCAACATTGCATTACTTGGGTAATGATTTTACTATACTTGGTTTCTTTGTTTTTTTCCAAACTTGACTTGCGTTCTTTCCCTACTGTGCAGGCCATTAGTAGGTTTCGAGTCGACCTTAGCCAGTGCGAGGTCGAGCTTCAGAAGGTCTCGGGGGAGAGAGACGCCCTGCGGCTTCTTTGCAGCCAAAAGGACGAGGTTATAAAGGATCTCCAAGCGGATTTGGCTAAGGTTCGTGAAGAAGAGGACGAACTCGATAAGCAAGTGAGCCTCGTTCTGTAAAATATGGGTTTGACTCAACTGTGGAAGTTAACCATTCGTTGTCTCAGCTGCAGCAAAAGGTCGAAATGATCGGGTTACTTCGGGAAGAAGTTGTTAAATCAAAGCTGAATGTAATCGGCGGAAGGAACCTATCGACTGCCTGGCTGCGGAAAAAGAAATCATTTTAACCAAATTATTATCGGCCGATGTTCAGCTTCGAAGCGTCAAGCAAAAGGGTTCGGCTCAAGCTAAGAGGATCGAGGAGCTTGAAGCACGGCTTGCTGAGGCGAAGGTGGAGGTTGAGTCATCGAAAATCATGGCAGATAAGTCCATTGCCTTGTATCGGGCTGATGCCGAGGCTGCTTAGATAGAGGCACGAGAGGCGGCGGATACTGCCGACACTCGAGCACATTGGGTTGCCGATCTTGCTAAATGTAGGTCTCGGAGGGAGACCCTCGAGGAGATACACGCTCGAGGTTTTGACCTTACTGAAGAGATAAAAAAGGCTAAAGAGCTCGAAGCTGAAGCTGAAGCTGAAGCTGAAGCTGAAGCCTTGGCTTCTGATGGCAATGCTGCTGATGATGATGATGATGATTATGATGATGATGGTAGCAAGAGCGGATCCGAGGACGGGTTGAGTGAATGACTCACTCGTATTGGTAGAGTGAGTGCTCGCTCGAACTCAAAATGAAAGTAGCCCATAGGCTTATTATTCGTTGAGTGAATGATTCAAACTCGAAGTAATATAGCCCATAGGCGTAATGGTCGAGTGAGTGCTTGCTCGAACTCGTAATAAAAGTAGGCCATAGGCTTAGTCGTTGAGTAAATGATTCGAACTTGAAATAAAGGTAGCCCGTAGGCTTAGTTATCGAGTGAATGATTCGAACTCGAAGTAATGTAGCCCGTAGGCTCAATGGTCGAGTGAGTGCCTGCTCGAACTCGAAATGAAGGTAGCCCGTAGGCTTAGTCGTCGAGTGAGAAATTCGAACTCGAAGTAATGTAGCCCGTAGGCGTAATGGTCGAGTGAGTACTTACTCGAACTCATAATAAATGTAGCCCGTAGACTTAGTCATCGAATGAATGATTCGAACTCGAAATAATGTAGCCCGTAGGCATAATGGTCGAGTGAGTGCCTGATCGAACTCGAAATGAAGGTAGCCCGTAGGCTTTGTTGTCGAGTGATTGATTCGAACCTGAAGTAATGTAGCCCGTAGGTGTAATGGTCGAGTGAGTGCACGCTCGAACTCGAAATACAAGTAGCCTGCAGGCTTATTAGTCGTTGAGTGAATGATTCGAACTCGAAGTAATGTAGCCCGTAGGCATAATGGTCGAGTGAGTGCTTGCTCGAACTCGTAATAAAAGTAGCCCGTAGGTTTAGTGATCGAGTTTATCTTAATTCTGATTTATAATAAATCTCCAAATAGAGGAATATTTCTTGGATACAAGATATCGGTAAAGAGGAGGACTTTCTTTGCAAGTCATTATACATGTGTTCATGTTTCGCGTCTGGGTTCGGGCCAACTACATGATCATGGTTTGTTTTGACCATTTTGGCTCTTACAACTTTTCCTACTGGAACCCCGTTATTGCGAAATAACTTTCTTGCATCAGAACGTGATATATTTGAGGGCTAATTCCCCCCAGTATTCGAGGTCGATTGTACAGAGGCCTCAGATACTGTTGTAAGTACAGCACGATCATTGGTTGCCTCATTAAAAACCTTGCCAAAAAACCCATTTGGGATAAAACCGGTCTAAGGGAACAATAGTGCAACACATGCTTTCAAGCGAAGGATCCATCTTAGCTCTTGTTCGGACTTCTGCAGGGGTCAGTTTTGAAATGTAAATGAATATGGAAGGGTCGTACCTTAGCAGTAGTATCATTTTAGATGTAACACATTACAACTGCTTGATAGTTGTTTGCCGTTTATAATACCGAGCCTGTACGATCCCTTTCCGACGTTCTCAAGAACCTGATATGGTCATTCCCAATATAATGCCGAGCCTGTACGATCCTTTTCCTTCGTTGGGATTTCGGGTATTGATGGTGAATTTTCTTAACACTAAGTCCCCGAGCTTGAAATGGCGGAGCTTGGTTCTTTGATTATAATATCTTTCGATTCGCTGCTTTTGGGCGGCCAATTGGACGAGAGCATCTTCTCGTCTTTCATCCGATAATTCGAAGCTGGTATTCATAGCCTCGTTATTTGATTCTTCCATCGTGAATCGAAATCTGGTACTGGGTTCGCCGACTTCGACTGGTATCAATGCTTCGGACCCATATACTAAGGAGAATGGAGTTGCCCCCGTACTGGATTTTGACATTGTCCGATATGCCCAAAGGACTTCGGGCAGGATTTCTCTCTACTTTCCTTTAGCGTCGTTCAACCTCTTCTTTAGGTTTTGAATGATAGTTTTGTTCGTTGATTCGACATGTCCGTTCCCACTGGGATGGTGCGGTGTTTATAATATCCTTCTTATTTTGTGATCTTCGAAGAATTTTGTTACTTTGCTGCCAACGAATTGTTTTCCATTGTCACATACTATTTCGGTGGGTATCCCGAATCAGCATACAATATGATCCCAGATAAAGTCTATAACTTCTTTCTCTCTTATTTTCTCGAACGCCTGCGCTTCAACCCATTTTAAAAAATAGTCAGTTATAAATAAAATGAATTTGGCTTTACCTGGGGTCGATTGCAGAGGGCCGACGATATCTATTCCCCATTTGCTCTCCTGGGGATAGGACTGAGTGAAGTTGCTCTCCTGGTTGATGGATCATTGGTGCAAACCTTTAACATTTGTCACATTTACGAACAAATTCCTTCGCATCTTTGCCCATGTTGATCCAATAATACCCTGCTCTGATTATTTTTCGAACTAATATATCGCCACCAGAGTGATTCCCGCAAGTTCCCTCGTGCACTTCTCGTAGGATGTAATCGGTACCTCCCGGAACCAAGCATACTGCCAACGGTCGATCGAATGTCCTTCGATATAGCATTCCATCTGAAGCCAACGTGAATCGAGCAGATTTAGCCCGTAGGGCCTTAGAATCTTTAGGGTCCGATGGGAGCTTTTCGCTCTTTAAGTATTCAATATACTTATTTCTCCAATCCCAGATTAAGCTTGTAGAATTTATCTCGGCGTGACCTTCTTCGATTACCGATCTCGAAAGTTGAATGACAGTCCCCGAGCTCAAGTCATCTTCCTCGACCGACGATCCCAAATTCGCAAGTGCATCGACCTTATTGTTTTGTTCTCGTGGAACATGCCGTAAAGTACATTGTTTGAAATAGTGCAAAGTGACAAGCAATTTGTCTAAATACCTTTGCATTCTACCTTCTCGAACTTTCAAGGTTTTGTTTACTTGACTCACCACCAGCAAAGAGTCATATTTGGCTTCAATGACTTCTACTCCCAAGTTTTTAGCTAGCTCGAGACCTACAATCATGGATTCATACTCGGCCTCGTTGTTAGTCAACATGGTAGTTTTAACAGATTGCCTAATAGTGTTACCCGAGGGTGGTTTCAAAACTATGCCTAGCCCGGACCCCTTCACGTTTGAAGCCCCCCTTCACGTTTGAAGCCCCGTCCGTAAAAAGGATCCATACCCCCGATGATGTACCCGATTTCAACATGAGTTCTTTTTTCGACTTCGGGTACGAGGGTTGGCGTGAAATCGGCCACAAAGTCTGCTAAAATTTGAGACTTGATGGCCGTACGGGGTTGACAGTCAATATCGTACCCACTGAGTTTGATGGCCCATTTGGCCAATCGGTCTGATAGTTCGGGTTTGTGCAAAATATTACGAAGCGGGTAAGTGGTTAATACGAATATAGGGTGACATTGAAAGTACGGTCTTAACTTTCTAGAGGCGCTTATTAGTGTAAGTGCTAATTTTTCTAGGTGCGGATATCTAGTTTTCGCTTCTCCTAAGGTCCGACTTATATAATAAACGGAAAATTGCATACCTTGCTCTTCTCGAACTAGGACACCGCTTACGACGATTTTCGATACTGCTAAGTACAAGCAAAGTTTTTTGTCTATTTTTGGAGTGTGAAGTAGTGGTGGGCTCGATAGATTTTTTTTAGTTCCTCTAATGCTCGTTGGTATTCCGGGGTCCAAGCGAAATCGTTCTTCTTTTTTAGGAGAGAAAAATAATTGTGACTTCGATCTGATGATCTCGAAATGAATCGGCCTAAGGCTGCAATGTGTCCCGTTAGCCTTTGTACAACTTTCACGCTATCCACGATGGTGATGTCTTCGATGGCCTTGATTTTATCATGTTAATCTCGATTCCCCGATTTGACACCATGAAGCCAGGAAAATTGCTCGAACCGACCCCGAAAGCACATTTTTCGAGGTTGAGCTTCATGTTGCATTTCCTTAAAATCTCGAACGTTTCCTGCAAATGGGTCAAATGGTCCTCTGCGCGCAGGGACTTAACTAGCATGTCGTCAATATAAACTTCCATTGATTTACCTATTTGTTCTTCGAATATTTTATTTACTAGGCATTGGTAAGAAGCCCCTGCATTTTTAGCCCGAAGGGCATCACATTATAATAATATGTTCCATATTTGGTGACAAATGAAGTCTTTTTCTGGTCCTCCGGGTTTATCTGGATTTGATTATACCCAAAATAGGCATCAAGAAAAGTGAGGATCTTGTGCCCGACCGTGGCATCGATCATGCGATCGATGTTGGGTAGCGGAAAGGAATCTTTGGGGCATACTTTGTTCAAATCCTTATATTCCACACACATTCTAAGTTTGTTCCCTTTTTTAGGCACTACAACTATATTGGCTAACCATTCGGGATATTTCACCTCACGAATGGACCCTATCTTGAGAAGTTTGGTTACCTCGTCCTTTATGAATGCGTGTTTTTCCTCGGACTAGGGTCTTCTCTTATGCTTTACCGGTCTAAACCTAGGGTCCAAGCTTAGCCGATGCGTCGTTATATATGGTGGTATCCCTGTTATATCTAAATGGGACCAGGCAAAACAATCAATGTTATCGATAAGAAATTGAACAAGTTTCTTCCTGAGTTCGGGGCTCAACCTCGTTCCCAATTATACCTTTCGCTCGGGCCAGTGCTCGATTAGTGTGACTTGCTCTAGTTCCTCAATTGTTGATTTGGTGGCGTCGGAGTCATCGGGAATCATGAAAGATCGAGGGACCCTTTGATCATCATCTTCTTCGATCTTCTGGTTATTCAGCTGGGTCGAAGCCAACATCTGTGATTGCTATTTGGTGTCCCGTTCTCCTTTTGAGCCCGATCCCTTTATCGGCGAAGGCGAGGATATTGATTTCTCTTCCTCGATGGCGAACATTTCTTTTGCGGCCGGTTTCTCTTCGTACACTATTTTGACACCTCTTGACGTTGGGAATTTGAGGACCTGGTGTAGGGTCGAAGGTACAACTCTCAGGTTGTGGATCCATGGCCTTTCGAAAAGGGCATTGTATGTCATATCGCCTTCGATCACGTGAAACTTTGTTTCCTGGATGGTTCCGGCCACGTTTATTGGTAGGATTATCTCGCCTTTGGTGGTTTCACATGCCATATTGAATCCATTTAGAACCAGAGTTACGGGTACGATCTGGTTCTACAGGCCGAGCTGTTCTACGACCTTCAATCTGATGATGTTGGTCGAGCTACCTGGATCGATTAACACACGCTTAATTTTAGTTTTATTCATGAGTACGGATATTACTAGTGCATCGTTATGAGGTTGGATGACTCCTTCTGCATCTTCATCATCGAAGGACAAAGTCCTTATGGGTGCGTAATCTTGAGTCCGAGATCGCTTTTCCCTCACAATCGATGTTTTAGTGCGTTTAAGCACTGGTCCCTGAGGGGTATCGGCGCCACCGATGATCATGTGAATGACGTGCTGCGGTTCTTCTTGCTCGTTTTGCTTGCCAAAATCCCTGTTTTTAAAATGGTTCTTTGCCCTATCACTCAGAAATTCCCTAAGGTGCCCTTTATTAAATAAGCGGGCTACTTCCTCTCTTAGTTGCCTGCAATCTTCCGTTCTGGGATCGTGGGTGCCATGATATTCGCACATTTAATTGGGATTCCTTTGGGCAGGATCGGTCTACATGGGTCGAGGCCACTTAGTGTCTTTGATGCGTCCGATAGCCGACACGATGACGGATGCACCAAAGCTGAAGTTATACTCTGATAATCGAGGTATTTCTATAGGATCGGCATATTTATCAAATCCGCTCTTGCTTATAAGTCCCCGAGAATTTTGCCCTTGATCAATCCTTCGATTGTTCTGAACTGTATTGCGTGTTGAACCGTTGTTCATCCGATCTGCGACGTACGTTTGATATCGGTCTCTATTCGACCTTTGTTCTCTGTCGATATCCCTTTGGTTTTTAGTAGTTGTCATGTTCTGATGCACGGGTCCATACGGAGTTCCCAACTGGTCATCTTCGACCCTAATTTTTGATTGATATCGGTTGTGTATATATGCCCAAGTTATTGCTGGATACTCGATCAAATTTTGCTTCAGTCGACGTGATGCTATCGAACTTAGCTCGTTCAATCCTTGGGTGAAAGCTTGTACGGCCCAATCGTCTGTGACCAGTGGCAATTCCATGCGTTCCATTTGAGATCGGGATACGAATTCCCTCAGCATTTCATTACCCCTTTGCTTTACTTTGAAGAGGTTCGATTTCCTTGTTGCAATCTTTATGCCACCAGCATGTGCCTTTACGAATGATTCTGCTAACATGGCAAAAGAATCGATGGAATTTGACGGTAAATTGTGATACCAGATCATTGCTCCCGTCGAGAGGGTCTCCCCGAACTTTTCAACAACACGGATTCGATCTCATCGTCCTCCAAATCGTTACCTTTGATGGCACATGTGTAAGAGGTGACGTGTTCGTTAGGATCGGTCGTACCGTTATATTTGGGAATTTCGGGCATACGGAAGTTTTTGGGGATTGGTTTTGGGGCCGCACTCAAGGGAAAAGGCTTTTGTATGAATTGTTTTGAATCAAACCCTTTTATCATTGGTGGAGCTCCTGGGATTTGATCGACCTTGGCATTGTATGTTTTCACTCTCTTGTCGTTGGCTTCGACTCATTTTGTGAGTTCCTCGAGCAATTTAGTAATTTCGGGAGTGGTCCCCGACTCTTGCTCGTTTGATTTCACTATGGCGGGCTCCGTTCTGGGGGTGATTTCTCGAAGCGGATTGGGATCCGGCCTGCTTTGTATATGAGTTTGGCTCTGTAACTGGGCTATCGCTACTTGTTGGGCCTGTAGCATCTCGAAGATCATACATAAGCTGGCTCCGATTTTCCCCATGTTATGGGTATCTCGGGCTACGGATCGAGTACCGCCCTGAATGCTTTTTTCCGGTTCGGAGCGCTAATTCGCCTCTAGAGCTATTTGTGAATTGACATCCAATGGTAATTTGGCTCGAATTTTGGGTACTTCGATTCGAGCCTCAGTGCCATCGTCAAGTGGCCTTCCGCCCCCGGGTGCCAAGTTGTTGGTTTCATCTTGAAGGCCGGCTTCGTGGTCGATAGGTAAAGTCATTGCTGATTTGAAGTTGTAAACTGGTGTGTATTGCAGATTTATATCAAACAATCACTGTTATCCTTAGCCCCATGATGGGTGCCAAACCGTTTACCCAAAAAATTAGATAACGTTAAATTTATGTATGGTTCTAAGGATGCGTGATACCCTTTGATACAAATCGTACGGAGAGATAGCAATACGAATATTCTTGACTATGAGAATGAGAATAACGAACAAAAAGAATGAGTAAACTGAAGTAAAATAAGCGTAAGGAGATATCTTTTGTTCCCGTGTATTCAGTGTCTCCATAGCTTACAAGTATCCCCCTTTTATAGTAGAGAGTTATTACTTTATTTATAACAAAAAATAATAATAAAATAAAATATATAGTGGAGGACCCATGATGATTTGTCTCTTCCTCGATTCCCGCCAAGATTCTCTCTCTTGGTGCGGTTGAAACGGGTCTTGTCTGTGAGCTCGATACTGGCTCGAACTCGTTACTGGGTCGAGCCCTTCGGTCTTGGCTTGAGTTCGACCTTCGGGATGGGCGTCGCGTATTTCCGACCTCGAAGCAATGCCCTGCGGATTGATTTGGTCACGGGCTCGATAAGATTATCGAGCCGACTCCTCGAGCAGCCTTCGGACTCGAGGCTCGTTTGTACTGTCTTCGGAGCTCACTCCCAAAATCTCACTCCGATTTCTTACCACTTGAACTCGATCGAACGTAGTAAGGCCGAAATCTATTTCGACCATATACAATAATATAAGAGATCTTTGGAGGATTACTTTTTTATTTGAATTATGAATCGTATCGGATGTCATTCTTTCGTTTGTGTTACAACTAAACTTTGTTAGAAAATTTATGTGTTGAATAGCAACTTCAACTTATGATTGAGAACCACAAAAATTGAATTAAAATTACGTCAAGAGAGAATTTATCCCCC
>AWOL01S0028493.1:5573-42957 GCA_000715115.1 Nicotiana otophora | reverse complement strand
ATCAAATACGACCTATGGAACCATAGTCACCGCCCTGCCATGATCGTTCCTCATTTTTTGTATTTTACGGCCAAAAAACTAGTATTACGCCCGATTCCCATATTTTCGTGTGCTATAGCCCACGCCTTCCAATTGGTCCCGGGAACCCCGGATCCTGTAAAAACTTTTCGGGCTATCAAATATGACCTAAGGAACCATAGTCACCTCCCCGCCATGATCGTTCATCATGTTTTGCGCTTTTCGGCCAAAAAACTAGAATTACACCTCATTCCCATATTTTCGTGTGATATTGCCCACGCCTTCCGAGTAGGCCGGGCCCCCCGAACTCGAGTCGCCTAAAATTTTTCTGGGCCGTTACATACGACCTAAGGAACCATAGTCACCACCCCGCCATGATCGTTCCTCACTCTTTGGGTTTTTCAGCCAAAAAACTAGAGTTTTGCCCGATTCCCATATTTTCGTGTGCTATAGCCTACGCCTTCCAAGTGGTCCCGTGACCCCCGGACCCCGATCGCCTAAAATTTTTCCGGGCCATTAAATACGACCTAAATAACCATAGACTCTGCCCCTCCATGAACGTTCCTCATTTTGTGCATTTTTCGGCCTAAAAACTAGAATTCCTCCCGATTCCCATATTTGCGTGTGCTATAGCCCACGCCTTCCGACTGGTCCCGGGACCCCCGGACCCCAAACTCCTAAAAATTTTCCGGGCCATCAAATACGAACTAATGAACCATAGTCACCGCCCCGCTATGATCGCTCCTCATATTTTGCATTTTACGGCCAAAAAACTAGAATTCCGCGTGATTCTCATATTATTGTGTGTGATAGCCCACGCCTTCCGAGTGGGCCAGGCACCCCAGACTGTGATCGCCTAAAAAAATTTCGGGCCATCACATATGACCTAAGGAACCATAGTCACCGCCCCTCCATGTTCGTTCCTCATCTTTTCCGCTTTTCGGCCAAAACATTAGAATTACTCCTGATTCCCATATTTTCGTGTGCTATAGCCCACGCCTTCCAATTGGTCCCGGGAACCCCGGATCCTGTAAAAACTTTTCGGGCTATCAAATATGACCTAAGGAACCATAGTCACCTCCCCGCCATGATCGTTCATCATGTTTTGCGCTTTTCGGCCAAAAAACTAGAATTACACCTCATTCCCATATTTTCGTGTGATATTGCCCACGCCTTCCGAGTAGGCCGGGCCCCCCGAACTCGAGTCGCCTAAAATTTTTCTGGGCCGTTACATACGACCTAAGGAACCATAGTCACCACCCCGCCATGATCGTTCCTCACTCTTTGGGTTTTTCAGCCAAAAAACTAGAGTTTTGCCCGATTCCCATATTTTCGTGTGCTATAGCCTACGCCTTCCAAGTGGTCCCGTGACCCCCGGACCCCGATCGCCTAAAATTTTTCCGGGCCATTAAATACGACCTAAATAACCATAGACTCTGCCCCTCCATGAACGTTCCTCATTTTGTGCATTTTTCGGCCTAAAAACTAGAATTCCTCCCGATTCCCATATTTGCGTGTGCTATAGCCCACGCCTTCCGACTGGTCCCGGGACCCCCGGACCCCAAACTCCTAAAAATTTTCCGGGCCATCAAATACGAACTAATGAACCATAGTCACCGCCCCGCTATGATCGCTCCTCATATTTTGCATTTTACGGCCAAAAAACTAGAATTCCGCGTGATTCTCATATTATTGTGTGTGATAGCCCACGCCTTCCGAGTGGGCCAGGCACCCCAGACTGTGATCGCCTAAAAAAATTTCGGGCCATCACATATGACCTAAGGAACCATAGTCACCGCCCCTCCATGTTCGTTCCTCATCTTTTCCGCTTTTCGGCCAAAACATTAGAATTACTCCTGATTCCCATATTTTCGTGTGCTATAGCCCACGTCTTCCAAGTAGGCCGGGCCCCCCGGACTCGAGTCGCCTAAAATTTTTCCGGGCCATTACATACGACCTAAGGAACAATAGTCACCACCCCGCCATGATCGTTCCTCAATTTTTGCTTTTTTCGGCCAAAAAACTAGAATTTTGCCCGATTCCCATATTTTCGTTTGCTATAGCCTACGCCTTCCAAGTGGTCCCTGGCCCCCCAGACTCGGATCTCCTAAAATTTTACCGGGCCATGAATTATGACCTAAGGAACCATAGTCACCGCCCCGCCATGATCGTTCCTCATTTTCTGCGTTCTTTGGCAAAAGAACTAGAATTCCGCTCAATTACCATATTTTCGTGTGCTACAGCCCACGCCTCCGAGTGGGCCGGGCCCCCAAGACTAGGATCACGTAAAATATTTCCGGGCCATTAAATACGACCTAAGGAACCATAGTCACCGCCCCGCCATTATCGTTCCTCAATTTTTGCGTTTTGCGGCCAAAAAACTAGAATTTCGCCCGATTCCCATATATTTGTGTGCTATAGCCCACTCCTTCCTAGTGAGCCGGGCCCCCTAGACTCGGATCGCATAAAACTTTTTCGGGCCATCAAATACGACCTAAGGAACTTAGTCACCGCCCCGCCATGATCGTTCCTCATATTTCCCATTTTTTGGCAAAAAAACTAGAATTTTGCCCGATTCCCATATTTTCGTGTGCCTTCCAAGTTGTCCCGGGACCCCAGACCTAGAATCACCTAAAAATTTTCCGGGCCATTACATACGACCTAAGGAACAATAGTCACCACCCCGCCATGATCGTTCCTCATTTTTTGCGTTTTTCGGCCAAAAAGCTAGAATTTGCCCAATTCCCTTATTTTCGTGTGCTACAGCCCACGCCTCCGAGTGGGCCGGGCCCCCCAGACTCGGATCGCCTAAAATTTTTCCGGGCCATTAAATACGACCTAAGGAACCATAGTCACCTCCCCGCCATGATATTTCCTCATTTTTTTGCATTTTTCGACCTAAAAACTAAAATTCCGCCTGATTCCTATATTTTCGTGTGCTATAGGTGCCTTCCAAGTGGTCCTGGGACCACCGGACCCTGGATCACCTAAAATTTTTCAGGGCCATTACATACGACCTAAGGAACAATAGTCACCACATGCCATGATCGTTCCTCAATTTTTGCATTTTTCGGCCAAAAAACTAGAATTTCGCCCGATTCCCATATTTTCGTATGCTATAGTCTACGCCTTCCAAGTGGTCCCTGGCCCCCCAGACTCGGATCGCCTAAAATTTTTCCGGGCCATTAAATATGACCTAAGGAACCATAGTCACCGCTGCGCCATGATTGTTCCTCATGTTTTGCATTTTTTGGCCTAAAAACTAGAATTTCGCCCGATTCCCATATTTTCGGGTGCTATAGCCCACGCCTTCCAAGTGGTCCCGGGACCCCTGATCGCCTAAAATTTATCCGGGCCATTAAATACGACCTAAGGAACCATAGTCACCGCCCCTCCATCATCGTTCCTCATGTTTTGCGTTTTGCGGCCAAAAAACTAGAATTCCGCTCGATTCTCATTTTTTTGTGTGCTATTGCCCACGCCTTCCGAGTGAGCCGGGCCCCCCGGACTCGGATCGCCTAAAAGTTTTTCGGGGTATCAAATATGACCTAAGGAACCTTACTCACTGCCTCGGCATGATGATTCCTCATATTTTCCATTTTTCGGCCAAAAAACTAGCATTTCGCCCGATTCCCATATTTTCGTGTGCTATAGCCCACGCCTTCCAAGTGGTCCCAGGACCGCAGACCCAGAATCGCCGAAAATATTTCCGGGACATCCAATACAACCTAAGGAACCATTGTCACCACCCTGCCATGATCGTTCCACAATATTCACATTTTTCGGCCAAAAAGCTAGAATTCCGTGCAATTCCCATATTTTCGTGTGCTACAGCCCACGCCTCCGAGTGGGCCGGGCCCCCCGGACTCAGATCGCCTAAAATTTTTTAGGGCCATTAAATAAAACCTAAGGAAGCATAGTCACCGCCCCTCCATGATCGTTCCTCATTTTTTGAATTTTTCGGCCTAAAAACTAAAATTCCGCCCGATTCCTATATTTTCGTGTGCTATAGGTGCCTTCCAAGTGGTCCTGGGACCACCGGACCCCGGATCACCTAAAATTTTTCTGGGCTATCACATACGACCTAAAGAACCATAGTCAACGCCCGCCATGACCGTTCCTCAATTTTTGCATTTTGTGGCAAAAAAACTAGAATTACGCCCGATTCCCATATTTTCGTGTGAGCCCACGCCTTCCAAGTGGCCCCCAGGACTCCCGGACCCCAATCGCCTAAACTTTTTCTAGGCAATCACATATGACCTAAGGAACCATAGTCACCGCCCTTCCATGATCGTTCCTCATTCTTTGCATTTTACGGCCAAAAAACTAGTATTATGCCCGATTCCCATATTTTCGTGTGCTATAGCCCATGCCTTCCAATTGGTCCCGGGACCCTCGGATCGTGTAAAAATTTTCCAGGAAATCAAATATGACCTAAGGAACCATAGTCACCTCCCCGCCATGATCGTTCCTCATTTTTTGAGCTTTTCGGCCAGAAAACTTGAATTACTCCTGATTCCCATATTTTCGTGTGATATAGCCCACGCCTTCCGAGTAGGCCGGGCCCCCCGGACTCGAGTCGCCTAAAATTTTTCCGGGCCATTACATACGACCTAAGGAACCATAGTCACCACCCCGCCATGATCGTTCCTCACTTTTTGGGTTTTTCAGCCAAAAAACTAGAATTTTGCACGATTCCCATATTTTCGTGTGCTATAGCCTACGCCTTCCAAGTGGTCCCGGGACCCCCGGACCCCGATCGCCTAAAATTTTTCCGGGCCATTAAATACGACCTAAATAACCATAGACTCTGCCCCTCCATGAACGTTCCTCATTTTTTGCATTTTTCAGCCTAAAAACTAGAATTTCGCCCGATTCCCATATTTTCGTGTGCTATAGCCCACGCCTTCCGACTGGTCCCGGGACCCCCTGACCCCAAACTCCTAAAATTTGTTTGGGCCTTCAAATATTACCTAATGAACCATAGTCACCGCCCCGCTACGAGCGCTCCTCATATTTGGCATTTTACGGCCAAAAAACTAGAATTCCGCGTGATTCCCATATTATTGTGTGTGATAGCCCACGCCTTCCGAGTGGGCCAGGCACCCCAGACTGTGATCGCCTAAAAAATTTTCGGGTCATCACATATGACCTAAGGAACCATAGTCACCAGCCCTCCATGTTCGTTCCTCATCTTTTGCGCTTTTCGGCCAAAACATTAGAATTACTCCCGATTCCCATAGTTTCGTGTGTTATAGCCCAAGCCTTCCAAGTAGGCCGGGTCCCCCGGACTCGAGTCGCCTAAAATTTTTTTGGGCCATTACATGCGACCTAAGGAACCATAGTCACCACCCCGCCCTGATCGTTCCTCAATTTTTGCTTTTTTCGGCCAAAAAACTAGAATTTCGCCCGATTCCCATATTTTCGTTTGCTATAGCCTACGCCTTCCAAGTGGTCCCTGGCCCCCCAGACTCGGATCGCCTAAAATTTTTTGAGCCATTAAATATGACCTAAGGAACCATAGTCACCACCCCGCCCTGATCGTTCCTCAATTTTTGCTTTTTTCGGCCAAAAAACTAGAATTTCGCCCGATTCCCATATTTTCGTTTGCTATAGCCTACGCCTTCCAAGTGGTCCCTGGCCCCCCAGACTCGGATCGCCTAAAATTTTTTGAGCCATTAAATATGACCTAAGGAACCATAGTCACCACCCCGCCCTGATCGTTCCTCAATTTTTGCTTTTTTCGGCCAAAAAACTAGAATTTCGCCCGATTCCCATATTTTCGTTTGCTATAGCCTACGCCTTCCAAGTGGTCCCTGGCCCCCCAGACTCGGATCGCCTAAAATTTTTTGAGCCATTAAATATGACCTAAGGAACCATAGTCACCGCCCCGCCATGATCGTTCCTCATTTTCTGCGTGTTTTGGCAAAAACCTAGAATTCCGCTCAATTACAATATTTTCGTGTGCTACAGCCCACGCCTCCGAGTGGGCCGGGCCCCCAAGACTAGGATCGCCTAAAAAATTTTCGGGCCATTAAATACGACCTAATGAACCATAGTCACCACCCCGCCATGATCGTTCCTCAACTTTTGTGATTTTCGGCCAAAAAACTAGAATTCCTCCTGATTCCCATATTTTCGTGTGTTATAGCCCATGCCTTCCAAGTGGTCCCGTGACTCCCGGACCCCGGATAGCCTAAAATTTATCCGGGCCATTAAATACGACCTAAGGAACCCAAGTCACTGCCCCGCCATGATCGTTCCTCAGGTTTTGCGTTTTGCGGCCAAAAAACTAGAATTTCGCCCGATTCCCATATTTTTGTGTTCTATAGCCCACTCCTTCCTAGTGAGTCGGGCCCCCTGGACTCGGATCGCATAAAATTTTTTCGGGCCATCAAATACGATCTAAGGAACTTAGTCATCGCCCGCCATGATAGTTCCTCGTATTTTCCATTTTTCGGCCAAAAAACTAGAATTTTGCCCGATTCCCATATTTTCGTGTGCTATAGCCCACGCCTTCCAAGTTGTCCCGGGACCCCAGACCCAGAATCACCTAAAATTTTTCCAGGCCATTACATACGAGCTAAGGAACAATAGTCACCACCCCGCCATGATCGTTCCTCATTTTTTGCGATTTTCGGCCAAAAAACTAGAATTTGCCCAATTCCCTTATTTTCGTGTTCTACAGCCCACGCCTCCGAGTGGGCCGGGCCCCCCGGACTCGGATAGCCTAAAATTTTTCCGGGCCATTAAATACGACCTAAGGAACCATAGTCACCGCCCCGCCATGATATTTCCTCATTTTTTGCAATTTTCGACCTAAAAACTAGAATTGCCCCTGATTCCTATATGTTTGTGTGTTATAGCCCACGCCTTCCAAGTGGTCCCGGGACCACCGGACCCCGGATCACCTAAAATTTTTCTGGGCCATCACATATGACCTAAGGAACAATAGTTAATGCCCCGCCATGATCGTTCCTCAATTTTTGTGTTTTTTGGCCAAAAAACTAGAATTCCTCCTGATTCCCATATTTTTGTGTTTTAGCCCACGCCTTCCAAGTGGTCCCGGGACTCCCGGACCCCAATCGCCTAAAATTTTTTTGGGAAATCAAATACGACTTAAGAAACCATAGTCACCACCCCGCCATGATCGTTCCTCATTTTTTGCATTTTACGGCCAAAAAACTAGTATTACGCCCGATTCCCATAATTTCGTATGCATAGCCCACGCCTTCCAATTGGTCCCGGGACCCCCGGATCGTGTAAAAATTTTCCGGGCCATCAAATATGACTTAAGGAACCATAGTTACTGCCCCGCCATGATCGATCCTCATCTTTTGCGCTTTTCGGCCAAAAAATTAGAATTACTCCTGTTTCCCATATTTTCGTGTGCTATAGCCCACGCCTTCCAAGTAGGCCGGGCACCCCGGACTCGAGTCGCCTAAAATTTTTCCGGGCCATTACATACGACCTAAGGAACCATAGTCACCACCCCGCCATGATCGTTCCTCATGTTTTGCGTTTTGCGGCCAAAAAACTAGAATTCCGCCCGATTCCCATATTTTTGTGTGCTATAGCCCACGCCTTCCATGTGGTCCCGGGACCCCAGATTGCCTAAAATTTATCCGGGCCATTAAATACGACCTAAGGAACCATAGTCACCACCCCGCCATCGTCATACCTCATTTTGTGCATGTTTCGGCCAAAAAACAAGAATTCCGCCCGATTCTCATTTTTTTGTGTGCTATTGCCCACGCCTTCCGAGTGAGCCGAGTCCCCCAGACTCGGATAGCCTAAAAGTTTTTCGGGCTATCAAATATGACCTAAGGAACCTTAGTCACTGCCCCGCCATGATGGTTCCTCATATGTTCCATTTTTCGGACAAAAAATTAGAATTTTGCCCGATTCCCATATTTTCGTGTGCTATAGCCCACGCCTTCCAAGTGGTCCCAGGACCCCAGACCCAGAATCGCCTAAAATTTTTCCGGGCCATCAAATACAACCTAAGGAACCATATTCACCACCCTGCCATGATCGTTCCTCAATTTTTGCGTTTTTCGGCCAAAACACTAGAATTCCGTGCAATTCCCATATTTTCGTGTGCTACAGCCCACGCCTCCGAGTGGGCCGGGCCCCCCAGACTCAGATCGCCTAAAATATTTCCGGGCCATTACATACGACCTAAGGAACCATAGTCACCGCCCCCCAATGATCGTTCCTCATTTTTTGCACTTTTCGGCCTAAAAATTAGAATTCCGCCCGATTCCTATATTTTCGTGTATTATAGGTGCCTTCCAAGTGGTCCCGGGACCACCGGACCCCGGATCACCTAAATATTTTCTGGGCCATCACATACGACCTAAAGAACCCTAGTCAACGCCCCTCCATGATCGTTCCTCAGTTTTTGCAGTTTTCGGCCAAAAATCTAGAATTTCGCCTGATTCCCATATTTTCGTGTGCTATAGCCCACGCCTTCCAAGTGGCCCAGGGACTCCTGGACCCCAATCGCCTAAACGTTTTTTGGGAAATCAAACACGACCTAAGGAACCATTGTCACCACCCTGCCATGATCGTTCCTCATTTTTTGCATTTTACGGCCAAACAACTAGTATTACGCCCGATTCCCATATTTTCGTGTGCATAGCCCACGCCTTCCAATTGGTCCCGGGACCCTCGGATCATGTAAAAATTTTCCGGGCCATCAAATATGACCTAAGGAACCATAGTCACTGCCCCGCCAAGATCGTTCCTCATTTTTTGCGCTTTTCAGCCAAAAAACTATAATTACTCCTGATTCCCATATTTTCGTGTGATATAGCCCACGCCTTCCGAGTAGGCCGGGCCCCCCGGACTCGAGTCACCTAAAATTTTTCCGGGCCATTAAATACGACCTAAGGAACCATAGTCACCACCCCGCCATGATCGTTCCTCACAATTTGGTGTTTTCAGCCAAAAAACTAGAATTTTGCCCGATTCCCATATTTTCGTGTGCTATAGCCTACGCCTTCCAAGTGGTCCCGGGACCCCCAGACCCCGATCGCCTAAAATTTTTCCAGGCCATTAAATACGACCTAAATAACCATAGACTCTGCCTCTCCATGATCGTTCCTCATTGTTTGTATTGTTCGGCGAAAAAACTAGAATTACGCCCGATTCCCATATTTTCGTGTGCTATCCCACGCCTTCCAAGTGGTCCCGGGACCCCCAGACCCTGGATCACCTAAAAATTTTTTGGGCCATCAAATACGACCTAAGGAATCATAGACACTGCCCCGCCATGATCGTTCCTCATTTCCTGCGTTTTACGGCCAAAAAACTAGAATTCCGCGCAATTCCCATATTTTCGTGTGCTAGAGCCCTCTCCTCCGAGTGGGCCGTTCCCCCAAGACTAGGATCGCCTAAAACTTTTCCGGGCCATTAAATACGACCAAAGGAACCATAGTCACCGATATGGGAATCAGGCGGAATTCGAATTTTTTGGCCGAAAAAAGCAAAAAATGAGGAATGATCATGGCGGGGCGGTGACTATAGTTCCTTAGCTCTTATTTGATGGCCCAAAGAAATGTTAATCGATCGAGGTCCGAGGGTCCCGGAACCACTTGGAAGGCATGGGCTATAGCACACGAAAATATGGGAATTAGGCAGAATTCTAGTTTTTTTTTCGACAAATGCACAAAATGAGGAACGATCATGGCGGGGCGGTGACTATGGTACCCTAGGTCGTATTTGATGGCTCGAAAAAATTTGAGGCATCCGAATCAGGGGGCCCGGCCCACTCGGAAGGCGTGGGCTATTGCACATGAAAATATGGGAATCGGGCGGAATTCAAGTTTTATGGCCGAAAATCGTAAACAAGGAGGAATGATCAAGGCAGGGCGGTGACTATGGTTCCTTAGGTCGTATTTGATGGCCCGAAAATTTTTTAAGCGATCCCAGTACGGGTGGCCCGGCCCACTCGGAAGGCGTGGGGCGCACGCGAAAATATGAAAATCGGGCGGAATTCTAGTATTTTGGTCAAAAAACGCATAAAATGAGGAACGATCATGCCGGGGCGGTGACTATGGTTCCTTAGGTCGTAGTTGATGGACCGAAAATTTTTAGGCGATCGGGGTCCGGGGTCCCGGGACCACTTGGAAGGCGTGGGCTATAGCACACGAAAATATGGGAATCGCGCGCAATTCAAGTGTTTTGGCCGAAAAACGCAAAAAATGAGGAACGATCATGGCGGGGCGGTGACTATGGTTCCTTAGGTCGTAGTTGATGGACCGAAAATTTTTTAGGCGATCGGGGACCGGGGTTCCCGGGACCACTTGGAAGGCGTGGGCATAGCACACAAAAATATGGGAATCGCGCGCAATTCAAGTTTTTTGGCCGAAAAACGCAAACAATGAGGAACGATCATGGCGGGGCAGTGACTATGGTTCCTTAGGTCGTATTTGATGGCCCGAAAATATTTTAGGAGATCGGGGTTCGGGGGTCATGGGACCACTTGGAAGGCGTGGGCATAGCACACAAAAATATGGGAATCGCGCGCAATTCAAGTTTTTTGGCCGAAAAACGCAAACAATGAGGAACGATCATGGCGGGGCAGTGACTATGGTTCCTTAGGTCGTATTTGATGGCCCGAAAATATTTTAGGAGATCGGGGTTCGGGGGTCATGGGACCACTTGGAAGGCGTGGGTTATAGCACACGAAAATATTGGAATCGGGCGTAATTCTAGTTTTTTGGCTGTAAAATGCAAAAAGTGAGGAACGATCATGGCGGGGCGGTGACTCAAGTTCATTAGGTCGTATTTAATGGCCCAGAAAAACTTTAGGCGATCCGAGTTCGGGAGTCCCAGGACCATTTGGAAGGCGTGGGCTATAGCACACGAAAATATTTGAATCGGGCGGAATTCTTGTGTTTTGGCCGAAAAATGCAAAATATGAGGAGCGATCACGGTGGGGCGGTGACTATGGTTCCTTAGGTTATATGTGATGGCCTGGAATATTTTTAGGCGATCACAGTCCGGGGGGACCGGCCCACTCGGAAGGCGTGGGCTATAGCACACGAAAATATAGGAATCGGGCGGAATTCTATTTTTATGGCCGAAAATCGTAAACAATGAGGAATGATCATGGCGAGGCATTGACTATGGTTCCTTAGGTCGTATTTGATGGCCCGAAAAATTTTTAGGAGATCCTAGTACGGGTGGCCCGGCCCACTCGAAAGGCGTGGGCGCACGCGAAAATATGGGAACCGGGCAGAATTCTAGTATTTTGGCCAAAAAATGCATAAAATAAGGAACGATCATGGCGGGGCGGTGACTATGGTTCCTTTGGTCGTATTTGATGGACCGAAAAATTTTTAGGTGATCGGGGTCCGGGGTTCCAGGGACCACTTGGAAGGCATGGCTATAGCACACGCAAATATGGGAATCGCGCGCAATTCAATTGTTTTGGCTGAAAAACACAAAAACTGAGGAACGATAATGGCGGGGCGGTGACTATGGTTCCTTAAGTCGTATTGGATGGCCTGAAAAAATTTTAGGAGATCGGGGTTCGGGGGTCCCGGGACCACTTGGAAGGCGTGGGTTATAGCACACGAAAATTTGGGAATAGGCGGAATTCAAGTTTCTTGGCCGTAAAGTGCAAAATGTGAGGAACGATCATGGTGGGGCGGTGACTATGGTTCCTTAGGTCATATGTGATGGCCCATAAAAACTTTAGGCAATCGGATTTCAGGGGGGCACGGCCCACTCGGAAGGCGTGGGCTGTAGCACACGAAAATATGGAAATCAGGCGGAATTCTTGTTTTTTGGCCGAAAAATGCAAAAATGAGGAAAGATCATGACGGGATGGTGACTATGGTTCCTTAGGTCTTATTTGATGGCCCAAAAATTTTTTAGGCGATCTGGATGCGGGGGGCCCTACCCACTGGGAAGGCGGTGGCGATAGCAAAGAAAATATTGGAATCGGGCGTAATTCTAGTTTTTTGGCCGAAAAATGCAAAACATGAAGAATGATCATGGCGGGGCGGTCACTATGGTTCCCTAGGTCTTATTTGATAGCACGAAAAAATTTTAGGAGATCCGAGTCAGGGGGCCCGGCCCACTCAGAAGGCGTGGGCTATTGCACACGAAAATATGGGAATCGAGCGGAATTCTAGTTTTTTGGCCGAAAATAGTAAAGAATGAGGAACGATCATGGCGGGGCGGTGACTATGGTTCCTTAGGTCTTATTTGATGGCCCGAAAAACTTTTAGGGGATCGGGGTTCGGGGGTCCCGGGACCACTTGGAAGGCGTGTGTTATAGCACACGCAAAATATGGGAATCAGACGTAATTCTAGTGTTTTTGCCGTAAAATGCAAAAAGTGAGGAACGATCATGGCGGGGCGGTGACTCTGGTTCCTTAGGTTGTATTTAATGGCCCAGAAAATCTTAAGGCGATCCGAGTCCGGGGGTCCCGGGACCACTTGGAAGGCGTTGGCTATAGCACACGAAAATATGGGAATCGGGCGGAATGCTAGGTATTTGGCCGAAAAATACAAAAAATGAGGAGCGATCATGGCGGGGCGGTGAATATGGTTCCTTAGGTCATATGTGATGGCCTGGAAAATTTTTAGGCAATCACAGTCCGGGGGGCCTGGCCCACTCGGAAGGAGTGGACTATAGCACACGAAAATATGGGAATCGGGCAAAATTCTAGTTTTATGGCCGTACATCATACAAAATGAGGAATGACCATGGCGAGGTGGTGACTATGGTTCCTTAGGTCGTATTTGATGGCCCAAAATTTTTTTAGGAGATCCCAGCACGGGTGGCCCGGCCCACTCGGAAGGCGTGGGCGCACGCGAAAATATGGGAATCGGGCGGAATTCTAGTATTTTGGCCAAAAATGCATAAAATGAGGAACGATCATGGCGGGGAGGTGAATATGGTTCCTTATGTTGTATTTGATGGACCGAAAAAATTTGAGGCCATCGGGGTCCGGAGTCCCGGGACCACTTGGAAGGCGTGGGCTATAGCACACGAAAATATGTGAATCGCGCGCAATTCAAGTCTTTTGGCCGAAAAACGCAAAAATTGAGGAACGATCATGGCGGGGCGGTGACTATGGTTCCTTAAGTCGTATTTGATGGCCCGAAAAAATTTTAGGAGATCAAGGTTCGGGGGTCCCGGGACCACTTGGAAGGCGTGGGTATAACACACGAAAATATGGGAATCGGGCGAAATTCTAGTTTTTAGGCCGAAAAATGCAAACAATGAAGAACGATCATGGCGGGGCGGTGACTATGGTTCCTTAGGTCATATTTAATGGCCCGAAAAAATTTTAGGCGATTCGAGTCCGGGGTTCCCGGTACCACTTGGAAGGAGTAGGCTATAGCACACGAAAATATGGGAATCGGGCGAAATTCTAGTTGTTTTGGCCGAAAAACGCAAAAATTGAGGAACGATCACGGCTGGGCGGTGAATATGGTTCCTTAGGTCATATGTGATGGCCCAAAAAACTTTTAGGCAATCGGATTTCAGGGGGCCCGGCCCACTCGGAAGGCGTGGGCTATTGCACACGAAAATATGGGTATCGGGCGGAATTCTAGTTTTTTGGCCGAAGAATGCAAATAATGAGGAACAATCATGACAGTATGGTGACTATGGTTCCTTAGGTATTATATTATGGCCCAAATATTTTTAGGCGATCTAGCTGCGGGGGCCCTACCCACTGGGAAGGCGGTGGCTATAGCAAAGAAAATATTGGAATCGGGCGAAATTCTAGTTTTTTGGCCGACAAATGCAAAAAATGAGGAATGATCATGGGGCTGTGACTATGGTTCACTAGGTCTTATTTGATAGCCTTAAAAAATTTTAGGCGATCCGAGTCAGGGGGCCCGGCCCACTCGGAAGGCGTGGGCTATTGCACACGAAAATATGGGAGTCGGGCAGAATTTTAGTTTTTTGGCCGAAATATGTAAGGAATGAGGAACAATCATGGCGGGGCGGTGACTATGGTTCCTTAGGTCTTATTTGATGGCCCGAAAAACTTTTAGGCTATCCGAGTCCAAGGGGCGCGGCCAACTCGGAAGGCGTGGGCTATAGCACACGCAAATATGGAAACCGGGCGGAATTTAAGTTTTATGGCCGAAAAACGGAAAGAATGACGAATAATCATGATGAGGCGGTGACTATGGTTCCTTAGGTCATATTTGATGGCCCAAAATATTTTTAGGCGATCCCAGTCTAGGGGCCAGGCCCACTCGGAAGGCGTGGGCAATAGCACACGAAAATATGGGAATCGGGCGGAATTCTAGTTTTTTGGCCGAAAAATGCAAAAAATGAGGAACGATCATGACGGGGCAATGACTTCGGTTCCTTAGGTCGTATTGGATGGGCCGGAAAAAAATTAGGCGATCCGGCTCCGGGGGGCCCTAACCACTGGGAAGGCGTGGGCTATAGCACACGAAAATATTGGAATCATGCGAAATGTTAGTTTTTTGGCCGAAAAATGCAAAAAATGAGGAACGATCATGGTGGGGCGGTGATTATGGTTCTTTAGGTCCTATTTTATGGCCTGGAAAAATTTAGGAGATCGGGGTTCGAGTGTCCCGGGACCACTTGGAAGGCGTAGGCATAGCACACAAAAATATGGGAATCGGGCGGAATTCTAGTTTGTTTGCTGTAAAATGCAAAAAGTGTGGAACGATCATGGCGGGGCAGTGACTATGGTTCCATAGGTCGTATTTGATGGACCGAAATTTTTTTAGGCGATCGGGGTCCGGGGTCCCAGGACCACTTGGAAGGCGTGGGCTATAGCACACGAAAATATGGGAATCGCGCACAATTCAAGTTTTTTGGCCGAAAAACGCAAAACATGAGGAACGATCATGGCGGGGCGGTGACTATGGTTCCTTAGATAGTATTTGATGGCCCGAAACAATTTTAGGGGATCGGGGTTCGGGGGTCCCGGGACCACTTGGAAGGCGTGGATTATAGCACACGAAAATATGGGAATCGGGCGTAATTCTAGTTGTTTGGCCTTAATATGCAAAAAGTGAGGGACGATCATGGCGGGGCGGTGAATCTGGTTCCTTAGGTCGTATTTAATGGCCCAGAAAAACTTTAGGCGATCCGAGTCTGGGGGTCCCGGGACCACTTGGAAGGCGTGGGCTATAGCACACGAAAATATGGGAATCGGGTGGAATTCTTGTTTTTTGGCCGAAAAATGCACAAAGTGAGGAGCGATCATGGCGGGGTGGTGACTATGGTTCCTTAGGTTATATGTGATGGCCTGGAAAATTTTTAGGCGATCACAGTCCGGGGGGCCCGGCCCACTCAGAAGGCGTGGGCTATAGCACACAAAAATATGGGAATCCGGCGGAATTCTAGTTTTATGGCCGAAAATCGTACAAAATGAGGAATGATCATGGCGAGGCGGTGACTATGGTTCCTTAGGTAATATTTGATGGCTCGAAAAATTTTAGGAGATCCTAGTACGGGTGGCCCGGCCCACTCGGAAGGCGTGGGCGCACGCGAAAATATGGAAATCGGGCGAAATTCTAGTATTTTGGCCAAACAACGCATAAAATGAGGAACGATCATGGCGGGGAGGTGACTATGGTTCCTTAGGTCGTATTTGATGGACCAAAAAAGTTTTAGGCGATCGGGGTCCGGAGTCCCGGGAGCACTTGGAAAGCGTGGGCTATATAGCACACGCAAATATGGAAATCGCGCGCAATTCAAGTTGTTTGGCCGAAAAACGCAAAGAATGAGGAACGATCATGGCGGGCGGTGACTATGGTTCCTTAAGTCGTATTTGATGGCCCGAAAAGTTTTTATGAGATCAGGGTTCGGGGGTCCCGAGACCACTTGAACGGCGTGGGTTATAGCACACGAAAATATGGGAATCGGGCGGAATTCTAGTTTTTTGGCCGTAAAATGCAATAAGTGAGGAACGATCATGGTGGGGTGGTAACTATGGTCCCTTTGGTCGTATTTAATGGCCCGTAAAAACTTTAGGCGATCTGAGTCCGGGGTTCCTGGGACCACTTAGAAGGGGTGGGCTATAGCACACGAAAAATTGGGAATCGGCGGAATTCTTGTTTTTTGGCCGCAAAATGCAAAAAATGAGGAGCGATCACGGCGGGGCGGTGACTATAGTTCCTTAGGTCAAATCTGATGGCCCAAAAAACTTTTAGGCAATCGGATTTCATAGGGCCCGGCCCACTCGGAAGGCGTGGGCTATAGCACACAAAATTATGGGAATCGGGCGGAATTCTAGTTTTTTGGCCGAAAAATGCAAAAACTGAGGAATGATCATGGCGGGGCGGTGACTATAGTTCCTTAGGTCAAATCTGATGGCCCAAAAAACTTTTAGGCAATCGGATTTCATAGGGCCCGGCCCACTCGGAAGGCGTGGGCTATAGCACACAAAATTATGGGAATCGGGCGGAATTCTAGTTTTTTGGCCGAAAAATGCAAAAACTGAGGAATGATCATGGCGGGGCGGTGACTATGGTTCCCTAGGTCTTATTTGATAGCCCTAAAAAATTTTAGGCGATCCGAGTCAGGGGGCCCGGCCCACTCGGAAGGCGTGGGCTTTTGCATACAAAAATATGGGAATCGGACAGAATTCTAGTTTTTTGGCCGAAAAACGTAAAGAATGAAGAACGATCATGGCGGGGTGGTGACTATGGTTCCTTAGGTCTTATTTGATGGCCCGAAAATATTTTAGGCGATCCTAGTCTAGCGGCCAGGCCCACTCGGAAGGCGTGGGCAATAGCACACGAAAATATGGGAATCGAGCGGAATTCTTATTTTTTGGCCGAAAAAAGCAAATAATGAGGAACGATAATGACGGGGCGCTGACTTTGGTTCCTTAGGTCGTATTTGATGGCCCGAAAAAATTTTAGTCGATTCGGCTCTGGGGGGCCCTACCCACTGGGAAGGCGTGGGCTATAGCACACAAAAATATCTGAATCATGCGAAATTTTAGTTTTTTGGCCGAAAATGCAAACAATGAGGAACGATCATGGTGGGGCAGTGACTATGGTTCTTTAGGTCCTATTTTATGGCCCGGAAAAATTTAGGAGATCGGGGTTAAAGTGTCCCGGGACCACTTGGAAGGCGTAGGCTATAGCACACGAAAATATGGGAATCGGGCAGAATTCTAGTTTGTTTGCCATAAATTCAAAAAGTGAGGAACGATCATGGCGGGGCAGTCACTATGGTTCCTTAGGTCATATTTGATGGACCAAAAAATTTTTAGGCGATCGGGGTCCGGGGTCCCGGGACCACTTGGAAGGCGTGGGCTATAGCACACAAAAATATGGGAATCGCGCGCAACTCAAGTTTTTTGGCCGAAAAACGCAAACAAATGAGGAACGATCATGGCGGGGCGGTGACTATGGTTCCTTAGGTCGTATTTGATGGCCCGAAAAAATTTTAGGGGATCGGGGTTCGGGGGTCCCGGGACCAAATGGAAGGCGTGGGTCATAGCACACGAAAATATGGGAATCGGGGGGAATTCTAGTTTTATAAAAATCGTAAAAATGAGGAATGATCATGGCGAGGAGGTGACTATGGTTCCTTAGGTCGTATTTGATGGCCTGAATAAATTTTAGGAGATCCCAGTACGGGTGACCCGGCCCACTCGGAAGGCGTGGGCGCACACGAAAATATGGGAATCGGGCGGAATTCTAGTATTTTGGCCAAAAAATGCATAAAATGAGGAACTATCATGGCAGGGCGGTGACTATGGTTCCTTAGGTCGTATTTGGTGGACCGAAAATATTTTAGGCGATCGGGGTCCGGGGTCCCGGGACCACTTGGAAGGCGTGGGCTATAGCACACGAAAATATGGGAATCGCGCACAATTCATTCTTTTTGGCCGAAAAATGCAAATAATGAGGAACGATCATGGAGGGGCGGTGACTATGGTTCCATAAGTCGTATTTGATGGCCTAAAAAAATTTTAGGAGATCGGGGTTCGGGGGTCCCGGGACCAGTTGGAAGGCGTGTGTTATAGCACATGAAAATATGGGAATCGGGCGGAATTCTAGTTTTTTGGCCGTAAAATGCAAAACGTGAGGAACGATCATGGCGGTGCGGTGACTATGGTTCCATAAGTCGTATTTGATGGCCTAAAAAAATTTTAGGAGATCGGGGTTCGGGGGTCCCGGGACCAGTTGGAAGGCGTGTGTTATAGCACATGAAAATATGGGAATCGGGCGGAATTCTAGTTTTTTGGCCGTAAAATGCAAAACGTGAGGAACGATCATGGCGGTGCGGTGACTATGGTTCCTTAGGTCGTATGTAATGGCCTGGAAAAACTTTAGGCGATCTGAGTCCGGGGTTCCCGCGACCACTTGGAAGGAGTGGGCTATAGCACACGAAAATTTGGGAATCGGCGGAATTCTAGTTTTTTGGCCGAAAAATGCAAAAAATGAGGAGCGATCATAGTGGGGCGGTGACTATGGTTCCTTAGGTCATATGTGATAGCCTAAAAAACTTTTAGGCAATCGGATTTCAGGGGGCCCATCCCACTCGGAAGTCGTGGGCTATAGCACACGAAACTATGAGAATCAGGCGGAATTCTAGTTTTTTGGCCGAAACATCAAATAATGAGGAACGACTATGACGGGACGGTGACTATGGTTCCTTAGGTCTTATTTGATGGCCCAAACATCTTTTAGGCGATCTGGTTGCGGGAGGCCCTACCCACTGGGAAGGAGGTGGCTATAGCAAAGAAAATATTGGAATCGGGCGAAAGACTAGTTTTTTGGCCGAAAACCTTAAAGAATGAGGAACGATCACTTCGAGGCGGTGACTATGGTTCCTTAGGTGCCTTTTGATGGCCCGAAAAACTTTTAGGCTATCCGAGTCTAAGGGGCCCGGCCAACTTGGAAGGCGTGGGCTATAGCACACGAAAATATAGGAATCGGGCGGAATTCAAGTTTTATGGTCGAAAAACGGAAATAATGATGAGCGATCATGACGGGGCGGTGACTATGGTTCCTTAGATCCTATTTTAGGGCCTGGAAAAATTTAGGAGATCGGGGTTCGAGTGTCCCGGGACCACTTGGAAGGCGTGGGCTATAGCACACGAAAATATGGGAATCGGGCGGAATTCTAGTTTTTTTGCCGTAAAATTCAAAAAGTGAGGAACGATCATGGCAGGGCAGTGACTATGGTTCCTTAGGTCATATTTACTGGCCCGGGAAAACTTTAGGCAACTTGAGTCCGGAGGTCCCGGGACCACTTGGAAGGAGTGGGCTATAGCACACGAAAATATGGGAATCGGGCGGAATTCTAGTTTTTGGCCAAACAACATAGAAAAAACGAGGAATGGTCATAGCAGGGCGGTGACTATGGTTCTCTAGGTCGTATGGGATGGCCCAAAAAATTTTTAGGCGATCCGAGTCTGGGGGCCCGACCCACTCGGAAGGCGTGGGCTATAGCACACGATAATATGGGAATCAGGCGGAATTCTAGTTTTTTGGCCGTAAAACGCAGAAAAAGTTAGGAATGCTCATGGAGGGGCGGTGACTATCGTTCTATAGGTCGTATTTGAAGGCCCGAAAAAGTTTTAGGCGATCCGAGTCCAAGGGGCCCAGCCCACTCGCAAGACGTGGGCTATAGCACACAAAGATATGGGAATCAAGCGGAATTTTAGTTTTTTGGCCAAAAAATGCAAAAACTGAGGAAAGGTCATGGCGGGGTGGTGAGTATGGTTACTTAGGTCGTATTTGATGGCCCGGAAAAATTTTAGGCGATAAGACTCCGGGGGGCCCTACCCACTGAGAAGGCATGGGCTTTAGCACACGAAAATATTGGAATCAAGCAAATTTCTAGTTTTTTGGCCGAAAAACGCAAAACATGAGAAACGATCATGGCGGGGTGGTGACTATGGTTCTTTAGGTCTTATTTTTTGGCCCGGAAAAAATTTTAGGCGATCGGGATCCTGGGGTCCCGGGACCACTTGGAAGGCTTATAGCACACGAAAATATGGGAATCAGATGGAATTCTAGTTTTTTGGCCATAAAATGCAAATAATGAGGAAAAGTCATAGCGGGGCGGTTACTATGGATCATTAGGTTGTATTTGATGGCCTAGAAATATTTTAGGCTATCGGGGTCCGGGGGTCCCAGGACCACTTGGAAGGCATGGGGCACACGAAAATATGGGAATATGGCGGAATTTTAGTTTTTGGCCGAAAAACATAAAAAATAAGGAAAGATCATGGCGGGGCGGGGCCTATGGTTCCTTAGGTCATATTTGATGGCCCGAAAAATTATTAGGCGATCCTAGTGTGGGGGGCCCGGCCCACTTGGAAGGCGTGGGCACACACGAAATTATGGGAATCACGTGAAATTCTTATTTTTTTGCCGAAAAACAAAAAACATGAGGAATGATCATGGTGGGGCCGTGACAATGGTTCCTTAGGTCGTATTTGATGGCCTGAAAAATTTTCAGACGATTGGGCTCCTGGGGGCTATGCACACGAAAATATGGGAATCGGGCGCAATTCAAGTTTAATAACCGAAAAACGTATAAAATGAGGAACGATCATGGAGGGGAAGTGACTATGGTTCCTTAGGGCATAGTTGATGGCCTGGAAAATTTTTAGGCGATCACAGTCCGGGTGGCCCGGCCCACTCGGAAGGTGTGGGCTATAGCACATGAAAATATGGGAATCGGGCGAAATTCTAGTTTTTTGGCCGAAAAATGCAAAAAATGAGGAATGATCATGGTGGGGCGGTGACTATGGTTCCTTAGGTCGTATTGGATGGCCCGAAAAATATTTAGGTGATCACAGTCGGGGGGGCCAGGCCCACTCGGAAAGCGTGGGCTATAGCACACGAAAATATGGGAATCGGGCGGAATTCTAGTTTTTTGGCCGAAAAACTTAAAAAAGAAGGAACGATCATGGAGGGGCGGTGACTATGGTTCCTTAGGTCGTAGTTGATGGCCTGAAATAAATTAAGGAGAACGGGGTTCGGGGGTCCCGGAACCACTTGGAAGGCGTGGGCTATTATAGCACACGCAAATATGGGAATCAGGCGGAATTCTAGTTTTTTTGCCGTAAAAGGCAAAAAGTGAGGAACGATCAAGGCGGGGCGGTGACTATTGTTCCTTAGGTCGTACTTAATGGCTCGAAAAAATTTTAGGCGATCCGAGTCCGGGGGTACCAGGAACACTTGGAAGGCGTGGGCTATAACACACGAAAATATGGGAATCAGGCGGAATTCTAGTGTTTTCGCCGTAAAATGGAAATATTGAGGAAACGTCATGGTGGGGCGGTGACTATTGTTCTTTAGGTCATATTATATGGCCCGGAAAAGTTTAGGCGATTGGGGTCCGGGGGTCCCGGGACCACTTGGAAGGCATGGGCGCACACGAAAATATGAGAATCAGGCGGAATTCTAGATTTTTGACCATAAAATGCAAAAAATGGGGAAAGGACATAGCGGGGCGGTGACTATGGTTCCTTAGGTCGTATTTGATGACCTAGAAAAATTTTAGGCTATCGGGGTCCGGGGTCCCGGGACCACTTGGAAGGCATGGGCTATAGCACACGAAAATATGGGAATTGGGCGGAATTCTAGTTTTTTGGCTGTAAAATGCACAAACTGGGGAACGATCATGGCAGGGCGGTGACTATGGTTCCCTAGGTCGTATTTGATTGCCTGAAAATTTTTTAGGCAATCCTAGTCTTGGGGCCCGGCCCACTTGGAAGGCGTGGGCTATAGCACATGAAAATATGGGAATCTGGCGGAATTATTGTTTTTTGGCCGAAAAACGTAAAAGATGAGGAACGATCATGGCTGGGTGGTGACTATGGTTCCTTAGGTCGTATTTGATGGCCCGAAAAAATTTTAGGCGATCCCAGTGCGAGGGGCTCGGCCTACTCGAAAGGTGTGGGCGCACACGAAAATATGGGAATCAGGAGGAATTCTAGTTTTTTGGCCGAAAAACACAAAGAATAAGGAATGATCATGGCGGGGCGGTGACTATGGTTCCTTAGGTCTTATTTGATGGACCGTAAAAATTTTAGGCGATCGGGGTTCGGGGGTCTTGGGACCACTTGGAAGGCATGGGCTATAGCACACGAAAATATGAGAATCGGGCGGAATTCTACTCTTTTGGCCAAAAAATGCAAAACATGAGGAACGATAATGGCGGGGCGGTGACTATGGTTCCCTAGGTCGTATATGATGGCCCAAAATATTTTTAGGTAGTCCGAGTGAGGGGGCCTGGCCCACTCGGAAGGCGTGGGCTATTGCACCCGAAAATATGGGAATCGGGCGGAATTCTAGTTTTTTAGCCGAAAAACGTAAAAAATGAGGAATGATCATGGCAGGGCAGTGACTATGGTTCCTTAGGTCGTATTTAATGGACCGAAATTTTTTTAGGCGATCCCAGTACGGTGGGCCCGGCCAACTCGGAAGGCGTGGGCGCACGCAAAAATATGGGAATCAGGCGGAATTATAGTATTTTGGCCGAAAAACGCAAAAGATGAGGAACGTTCATGGCGGGGCGGTGACTATGGTTCCTTAGGTCGTATTTGATGTACCGGAAAATTTTTAGGCAATCGGGGTCCGGGGGGGCCGGGACCACTCGAAAGGCATGGGCTATAGCACACAGAAATATGGGAATCGCGAGGAATTCATGTTTTTTGGCCAAACAACGCAAAAAATAAGGAACGCTCATGGCAGGGTGGTGACTATGGTTCCTTAGGTCGTATTTGATGGCCTGAAAAAATTTTAGGAGATCGGGGTTCGGGGGTCCCGGGACCACTTGGAAGGAATGGGCTATGCACACGAAAAATATGGGAATCGGGCGCAATTCTAGTTTTTTGGCCGAAAAACGTATAACATGAGCAACGATCATGGCGGGGCGGTGACTACGGTTCCTTAGGTTGTATTTGATGACCCGAAGAATTTTTAGGCAATCACAGTCCGGGGGGCCCGGCCCACTCGGAAGGCGTGGGCTATAGCATACGAAAATATGGGAATCGGGCGGAATTCTAGTATTTTGGCCGAAAAATGCAAAAAAATGAGGAACGATCATGATGGGGCGGTGACTATAGTTCCTTAGGTCGTATTTGATGGCCCAGAAAAAAATTTAGGCGATCACAGTCCGGGGGGGCCGAGACCACTCGGAAGGTCTGGGCTAAAGCACACGAAAATATGGGAATCGCGAGAAATTCAAGTGTTTTTGCCGAAAAACGTAAAAGATAAGGAACGATCATGGAGGGGTGGTGATTGTGGTTCCTTATGTCGTATTTGATGGCCCGAAAAAAATTTAGGAGATCGGGGTTCGGGGGTCCCGGGACCACTTGGAAGGCGTGGGCTATACCACACAAAAATATGGGAATCGGGCGTAATTCTAGTTTTTATGCAGTAAAAGGCAAAAAGTAAGGAACGATCATGGAGGGGCGGTGACTATGGTTCATTAGGTCGTACTTAATGGCCCTGAATAATTTTAGGCGATCCGAGTCCTGGGGGGCCGGGACCACTCAAACGGCGTGGGCTATAGCACACGAAAATATTGGAATCGCGAGGAATTCTAGTTTGTTTGCCGTAAAATGGAAAAATTGAGGAAAGGTCATGGCGGGGCGGTGACTATGGTTCTTTAGGTCGTATTATATGGCCCGGAAACATTTAGGCGATCGGGGTCCGGGGGTCTCGGGACCACTTGGAAGGCATGGGCTATAGCACACGAAAATATGGGAATCAGGCGAAATTCTAGTTTTTTGGCAGAAAAATGAAAAAAATGAGGAACGATCATGGAGGGGCGGTGACTTTGGTTCCCTAGGTCGTATTTGATGGCCCGAAAACTTTTTAGGCAATCCTAGTCTGGGGGCCCGGCCCACTTGGAAGGCGTGGGCTATAGCACACGAAAATATGGGAATCTGGCGCAATTATAGTTTTTTGGCCGAAAAACGTATAACATGAGCAACGATCATGGCGGGGCGGTGACTATGGTTCCTTAGGTTGTATTTGATGGCCCGGAAAAATTTTAGGCAATCACAGTCCGGGGGGCCCGGCCCACTCGGAAGGCGTGGGCTATAGCACACGAAAATTTGGGAATCGGGCAGAATTCTAGTTCTTTGGTTGAAATACGCAAAAAATGAGGAACGAACATGACAGGGCGGTGACTACAGTTCCTTAGGTCGTATTTGATGGCCTAAAATTTTTTTAGCCGATCACAGTCCGGGGGGCCCGGCCCACTCGAGAGGCGTGGGCGCACGCGAAAATATGGGAATCGGGCAAAATTATAGTATTTTGGCCGCAAAAATGCAAACAACGAGGAACGTTCATGGCGGGGCAGTGACTATGGTTCCTTAGGTCGTATTTGATGTAACGGAAAAATTTTAGGCAACCGGGGTCTGGGGGGTGCGGGACCAGTCGGAAGGCGTGGGCTATAGCACACGGAAATATGGGAATCGCGAGGAATTCAAGTGTTTTAGCCAAAAAATGCAAACAATAAGGAACGCTCATGGCAGGGCGGTGACTATGGTTCCTTAGGTCATATTTGATTGCCCAAAACATTTTTAGGAGATCGGGGTTCGGGGGTCCCGGGACCACTTGGAAGGAGTGGGCTATGTACACGAAAATATGGGAATTGGGCGCAATTCTAGTTTTTTGGCCGAAAAATGTATAAAATGAGGAATGATCATGGCGGGGCGGTGACTATGGTTCCTTAGGTTGTATTTGATGGCAAGGAAAAATTTTAGGCGATCACAGTTCGGGGGGCCCGGCCCACTCGGAAGGCGTGGGCTATAGCACACAAAAATATGGGAATCGGGCGGAATTCTAGGTTTTTGGTTGAAATACACAAAAAATGAGGAATGCTCATGGCGGGGTGGTGACTACAGTTCCTTAGGTCGTATTTGATGGCCCGAAAAAGTTTTAGGCGATCACAGTCCGGGGGGCCCAACCCACTCAAAAGGCGAGGGCTATAGCACACGAAAATATGGGAATCGAGCGGAATTCTAGTTTTTTGGCTGAAAAATGCAAAATATGAGGAACGATCATGACGGGCGGTGACTATGGTTCCTTAGGTCGTATTTGATGGCCCGAAAATAAGTTTAGGTGATCACAGTCCGGGGGGGGCGGGACCACTCGGAAGGCGTGGGCTATAGCACACGAAAATATGGGAATCGCGAGAAATTCAAGTTTTTTGGCCGAAAAACGTAAACAATAAGGAACGATCATGGAGGGGCGGTTACTATGGTTCCTTATGTCGTATTTGATGGCCCGAAAAAAAAATTTAGGAGATCGTGGTTTGGGGGTCCCGGGACCACTTGGAAGACGTGGGCTGTTGCACACAAAACTATGGGAATCGGGCGGAATTCTAGTTTTTTGGCCGTAAAAGGCAAAAAGTGGGGAACGACCATGGCAGGGTGATGACTGTGATTCCTTAGGTCGTACTTAATGGCCCTGAAAAATTTGAGGCGATCTGAGTCCGGGGGTCCCGGGACCACTTGGAAGGCGTGGGCTATAACACATGAAAATATGGGAATCAGGCGGAATTCTAGTTTTTTCGCCGTAAAATGGAAAGCTTGAGGAAAGGTCATGGCGGGGCGGTGACTATGGTTCTTTAGGTCGTATTATATGGCCCGGAAAATTTTAGGCGATCGAGGTCCGGGGGTCCCGGGACCACTTGGAAGGCGTGGGCTATAGCACACGAAATTATGGGAATCAGGCAGAATTCTAGTTTTTTAACCATAAAATGCAAAACATGAGGAAAGGTCATGGTGGGGCGGTGACTATGGTTCCTTAGGTCGTATTTGATGGCCTAGAAAAATTTTAGGCGATCGGGGTCCGGGGGTCCCGGGACCACTTGGAAGACATGGGCTATAGCACACGAAAATATGAGAATTGGGCGGAATTCTTGTTTTTTAACCATAAAATGCAAAACATGAGGAAAGGTCATGGCGGGGCGGTGACTATGGTTCCTTAGGTCGTATTTGATGGCCTAGAAATATTTTAGGCTATCGGAGTCCGGGGGTCCCGGGACCACTTGGAAGGCGTGGGGTATAGCACACGAAAATATGGGAATTGGGCGGAATTCTAGTTTTTTGCCCGAAAAATGACAAACATGAGGAACGATCATGGAGGGGTGGTGACTATGGTTCCCTAGGTCCTATTTGATGTCCCAAAAAATTTTTAGGCGACCCTAGTCTGGGGGCTCGGCCCACTCGGAAGGCGTGGGCTGTAGCACATGAAAATATGGGAATCTGGCAGAATTATAGTTTTTTGGCCGAAAAATGTAAGACATGAGGAACGATCATGGCTGGGCGGTGACTATGGTTCCTTAGGCCGTATTTGATGGCCCGAAAAAATTTTACGCGATCCCAATCCGGGGGGCCCGGCCCACTCGGAAGGCGTGGGCACACACAACAATATAGGAATCAGGAGGAATTCTAGTTTTTTGGCCGAAAAATAGAAAGAATGAGGAATGATCATGGCAGGGCGGTGACTATGGTTCCTTAGGTCTTATTTGATGGACTGGAAAAATGTTAGGCGATCGGGGTCCGGGGGTCCCGGGACCACTTGGAAGGCATGGGCTACAGCACACGAAAATATGGGAATCGGGCGACATTCTTGGTTTGTGGCCGAAAAATGCAAAACATGAGGAACGATAATGGCGGGGTGATGACTATGGTTCCCTAGGTCGTATGTGATGGCCTGAAAAAGTTTTAGGCGGTCCGAGTGAGGGGGGCTCGGCCCACTCGGAAGGCGTGGGCTATTGCACACGAAAATATGGGAATCGGGCAAAATTCTTGTTTTTTTGCCGAAAAACGTAAAAAATAAGGAATGATCATGACAGAGCGGTGACTATGGCTCCTTAGATCGTATTTGATGGCCCGAAATATTTTTAGGTGATACCAGTACGGGGGCCCGGCCCACTCGGAAGGCGTGTGTGCACACAAAAAAATGGGAATCGCGAGGAATTCAAGTATTTTGACCGATAAACGCAAAAAACAAGGAACGATCATGGTGAGGCGGTGACTATGGTTCCTTAGGTGGTATTTTATGGCCCGAAAAAAAATTAGGAGATCGGGGTTCGGGGGTCCCGGGACCACTTGGAAGGAGTGGGCTATGCACAAGAAAATATGGGAATCGGGCGCAATTCTATTTTTTTGCCGAAAAATGTATAAAATGAGGAACGATCATGGCAGGGCGGTGAATATGATTCCTTAGGTGGTATTTGATGGCTCGAAAAAATTTTAAGCGATCACAGTCTGGGGGGCCCGGCCCACTCGGAAAGCGTGGGCTATTGCACACGAAAATATGGGAATCGGGCAGAATTTTAGTTTTTTGGCCGAATTACACAAAAAATGAGACACGACCATGGTGGGGCTGTGACTACAGTTCCTTAGGTGGTATTTGATGGCCCAAAAAAATTTTCGGCGATCACAGTCCGGGGGGCATAACCCACTCGGAAGGCGAGGGCTATAGCACACAAAAATATGGGAATCGGGCGGAATTCTAGTTTTTTGGCCGAAAAATGCAAAAACTGAGGAACGATCATGACGGGGCGGTGACTATTGTTCCTTAGGTCGTATTTGAGGGCCCGGAAATATTTTTAGGGGATCACAGTCTGAGGGAGCCGGGACCACTCGGAAGGCGTGGGCTATAGCACAGGAAACTATGGGAATCGCGAGAAATTCATGTCTTTGGCCGAAAACAATAAAATATAAGGAACGATCATGGCGGCGGTGACTATGGTTCCTTAGGTCATATTGGATGGCCCAAAAAAGATTTAGGGGAACGGGGTTCGGGGGTCCCGGGACCTCTTGGAAGGCATGGGCTATAGCACACGCAAATATGGGAATCTGGCGGAATTATAGTGTTTTGGCCTTAAAATGTAAAAAGTGAGGAACGATCATGGCTGGGCGGTGACTATGGTTCCTTAGGTCGTATTTAATGGCCCGTAAAACTTTTAGGCGATCCAAGTCCGGGGGTCCCACGACCACTCGGAAGGCGTGGGCTATAGCACACGAAAATATGGGAATCGCGAGGAATTCAAGTTTTATGGCCGAAAAATGTAAACAATAAGGAACGATCATGGCGGGGCGGTGACTATGGTTCCTTAGGTTGCATTTGATGGCCCGAACAAAATTTAGGAGATCGNCACGACCACTCGGAAGGCGTGGGCTATAGCACACGAAAATATGGGAATCGCGAGGAATTCAAGTTTTATGACCGAAAAACGTAACAAATAAGGAATGATCATGGCGGGGAGGTGACTATGGTTCCTTAGGTTATATTTTATGGCCCGAAAAGAATTTAGGAGATCGGGGTTCGGGGGTCCCGGGACCACTTGGAAGGCGTGGGCTATAGCACACGAAAATATGGGAATCGGGCGGAATTATATTTTTTTGGCCTTAAAATGCAAACAGTGAGGAACGATCATTGTGGGGCGGTGACTATGGTTCCTTAAGTTGTATTTGATGTCCTGAAAAACTTTTACGCCATCCGAGTCCGGGTGGCCCGACCCACTCGGAAGGCGTGGGTTATAGCATACGAAAATATGGGAATCTGGCGGAATTCTAGTTTTTTGACCGAAAAACGTAAAAAATGAGGAATGATCATGGCGGGCGGTGAATATAGTTCCTTAAGTCGTATTTGATGGCCCAAAAAAATTTTAGGCGATCCCAGCCCGGGGGGCCCGGCACACTCGGAAGTCGTGGGCTCACACGACAATAAGGGAATCGGGCGTAATTCTTGTTTTTTGGCCGTAAAATGCAAAAAGTGAGGAACGCTCATGGCGAAGCGGTGATTATAGTTCCTTTGGTCATATTTAATGGCCCAGAAAAAATTTAAGCGATTCGAGTCCGGGGGTCCCGGGACCACTTGGAAGGTGTGGGCTATAGCATACGAAAATATGGGAATAATGCGGAATTCTAGTTTTTTGTCACTAAAATGCAAATAATGAGGAAAGGTCATGGCGGGGCAGTGACTATGGTTCCTTAGGTCATATTGGATGGCCCAGAAATATTTTAGGCTATCGGGCTCCGGGGGTCCGGGAACCACTTGAAAGGCGTGGGCTATTGCACACGAAAATATGGGAATCGGGCCAAATTCTAGTTTTTTGGCCGAAAAACGTAAACAATGAGGAATGATCCTGGCGGGGCAGTGACTGTGGTTCCATAGGTCGTATTTGATGGCCATAAGAAACATTAGGCGATCCCAGAATGGGGGGGCCGGCCCACTCAGAAGGCGTGGGCGCACGCAAAAATATGGAAATCGGGCAAAATTCTAGTATTTTGGCCGAAAAATGCAAAAAATGAGAAACGTTCATGGTGGGGCGGTGACTATGGTTCCTTAGGTCGTATTTGATGGCCCGAAAACAATTTAGGAGATCGGGGTTCGGGGGTCCCGGGACCACCTGGAAGGAGTGGGCTATAGCACACGAAAATATAGGAATCGGGCGGAATTCTAGTTGTTTGGCCAAACAACGCAGGAAAAACGAGGAATGGTCATGGCAGGGCGGTGACTATGGTTCTCTAGGTCGTATTTGATGGCCCAGAAAAATTTTAGGCGATTCGAGTCCGGGGGCCCAGCCCACTCAGAAGGCGTGGGATATAGCACACGAAAATATGGGAATAGGGCGGAATTCTAGTTTTTTGGCCAAAAAACGCAAAAAGTGAGGAACGATCATGGTGGGGCAGTGACTATGGTTCCTTTTGTCGTATTTAATGGCCCGGACAAATTCTAGGCAATTCGAGTCCGGGGGTCCCGGGACCACTAGGAAGGCGTGGGCTATAGCACACGAAAATGTGGGAAGGGCGGAATAACAACTTTTTGGCACTAAAATGCAAATAATGAGGAACGGTCATGGCGGGCCGGTGACTATGGTTTCTTAGGTTGTATTTGATGGCCCAGAAAAAGTTTAGGCTATCGGAGTCCGGGAACCACTTGGAAGGCGTAAGCTGGCGCACACGAAAATATGGGAATCGGGCGGCATTCTAGCTTTTTGTCCGAAAAATGCAAACAATGAGAAACACTCATGGTAGGGCGGTGACTATGGTTCCCTAGGTCGTATTTGATGGCTCGAAAACATTTTAGGTTATCCGAGTCAGGGGGCCCGGCCCACTCGGAAGTCGTGGGATATAACACACGAAAATATGGGAATCAGGCGTAATTCTAGAGTTTTGGCCAAAAACGTAAAAAATGAGGAACGATCATTGCGGGGCAGTGACTATGGTTCCTTAGGTCGTATGTTATTTCCCGATAAAATTTTAGGTGATCCCAGTACGGGGGGCCCGGCCCACACGGAAGGCGTGGGCGCACACGAAAATCTAGGAATCAGACGGAATTCTAGTTTTTTGGCCGAAAAATGCAAAACATGAGGAATGATAATGGCAGGGCGGTGACTATGGTTCCTTTGGTCGTATTTGATGGCCCAGAAAAATTTTAGGTGATCGGGGTCCGGGGGTCCCGGGACCACTTGGAAGGCTTGGGCTATATCACACGCAAATATGGGTATCAGGTGGAATTCTAGTCTTTTGGCGAAAAAATGTAAAAAATGAGGAACAATCATGGCAGGGCGGTGACTATGGTTCCCTAGGTCGAATTTGATTGCTCGAAAAAATTTATGCGATCCGAGTCAGGGCGCTCGGCCCAGTCATAAGGCATGGGCTATTGCACACGAAAATATGGGAATCGGGCGAAATTTTAGTTTTTTGGCCGAAAAACCTAAAGGATGAGGAATAATCATGGCGGGGCGGTGACTATAGTTCCTTAGATCGTATTGGATGGCCCAAAGAATTTTTAGGCGATCCCAGTACGGGGGGCCCGGCCAACTCCGAAGGCATGGGCACACGCAAAAATATGGGAATCGCGTGGAATTCTAGTATTTTGGCTGAAAAACGCAAAAAAAGAGGAACGATCCTGGCGAGGTTGTGACTATGGTTCCTTAGGTTGTATTTGATGGCCCGGAAAAGTTTTAGGCGATTAGGGCCCGGGGCTCCCGGGACCACTTGGAAGGCGTGGGCTATATCACACGAAAATATGGGTATCGGACAGTATTCTTGTTTTTTGGCCGTAAAACACAAAAAAAAGAGGAACTGTTATGGAAGGGTGATGACTATGGTTCTTTAGGTCGTATTTGATGGCCCGAAAACATATTAGGCGATTCTAGTCCGGAGGGGCCGACCCACTCGGAAGGCGTGGGCAGCACAAGAAAATATGGGAATCGGGCGGAATTCTAGTTTTTTGGCCGAAAAATGCAAACACGGCGGGGCGGTGACTATGGTTCCTTAGGCCGTATTTGATGGCCCGATACAAGTTTAGGCGATCCCATTCCGGGGGGCCCGGCCCACTCGGAAGGCGTGGGCGCACACCAAAATATGGGAATCAGGAGGAATTCTAGTTTTTTGGCCGAAAAATAGAATGAATAAGGAATGATCATGGTGGGGCGGTGACTATGGTTCCTTAGGTCTTATTTGATGGACTGGAAATATGTTAGGCGAACGGGGTCTGGTGGTCCCGGGACCACTTGGAAGGCATGTGCTACAGCACACGAAAATATGGGAATCGGGCGACATTCTTGGTTTTTGGCCGCAAAATGCAAAATACGAGGAACGATAATGGCGGGGCGATGACTATGGTTCCCTAGGTCGTATATGATGGCCTGAAAAAGTTTTAGGCGGTCCGAGTGAGGGGGGCCCGGCCCACTCGGAAGGCGTGGGCTATTGCACACGAAAATATGGGAATCGGGTAAAATTCTTGTTTTTTTGCCGAAAAACGTAAAAAATAAGGAATGATCATGACAGAGCGGTGACTATGGCTCCTTAGATCGTATTTGATGGCCCGAAAATGTTTTAGGCGATCCCAGTATGGGGGGCCCGGCCCACTCAGAAGGCGTGGGTGCACACGGAAAAATGGGGATCGCGAGGAATTCAAGTTTTTTGGCCGATAAACGCAAAAAATAAGGAACGATCATGGCGAGGCGGTGACTATGGTTCCTTAGGTGGTATTTTATGGCCCGAAAAAAATTTAGGATATCGGGGTTCGGGGGTCCCGGGACCACTTGGAAGGAGTGGGTTATGCACACGAAAATATGGGAATCGTGCGCAATTCTATTTTGTTGCCGAAAAATGTATAAAATGAGGAACGATCATGGCAGGGCGGTGACTATGGTTCCTTAGGTTGTATTTGATTGCTCGAAAAAATTTTAAGCGATCACAGTCAGGAGGGCCCGGCCCACTCGGAAAGCGTGGGCTATTGCACACGAAAATATGGGAATCGGGCGGAATTCTAGTTTTTTGGCCGAATCACACAAAACATGAGACACGACCATGGTGGGGCTGTGACTACAGTTCCTTAGGTGGTATTTGATGGCCCAAAAGAATTTTAGGCGATCACAGTCCGGGGGGCATAACCCACTCGGAAGGCGAGGGCTATAGCACACAAAAATATGGGAATCGGGCGGAATTCTAGTTTTTTGGCCGAAAAATGCAAAAATGGAGGAACGATCATGACGGGGCGGTGACTATTGTTCCTTAGGTCGTATTTGATGGCCCGGAAAAATTTTTAGGCGATCCCAGTCTGAGGGAGCCGGGACCACTCGGAAGGCGTGGGCTATAGCACAGGAAAATATGGGAATCGCGAGAAATTCATGTTTTTTGGCCGAAAAACATAAAATATAAGGAACGATCATGGCGGAGCGGTGACTATGGTTCCTTAGGTCGTATTTGATGGCCCGAAAAAATTTTAGGAGAATGGGGTTCGGGGGTCCCGGGACCTCTTGGAAGGCATGGGCTATAGCACACGCAAATATGGGAATCTGGCGGAATTATAGTGTTTTGGCCTTTAAATGTAAAAAGTGAGGAACGATCATGGCGGGGCAGTGACTATGGTTCCTTAGGTCGTATTTAATGGCCAGGAAAAATTTTAGGCGATCCAAGTCCGGGGGTCCCACGATCACTCGGAAGGCGTGGGCTATAGCATACGAAAATATGGAAATCGCGAGGAATTCAAGTTTTATGGCCGAAAAACGTAAAAAATAAGGAATGATCATGGCGGGGTGGTGACTATGGTTCCTTAGGTTGTATTTGATGGCCCGAAAAAAATTTAGGAGATCGGGGTTCGGGTGTCCCGGGACCACTTGGAAGGCGTGGGCTATAGCACACGAAAATATGGGAATCGGGCGGAATTATATTGTTTTGGCCTTAAAGTGCAAATAGTGAGGAACGATCATGGTGGGGCGGTGAATATGGTTCCTTAAGTTGTATTTGATGTCCTGAAAAACTTTTACGCCATCCGAGTCCGGGTGGCCAGACCCACTCGGAAGGCGTGGGTTATAGCATACGAAAATATGGGAATCTGGCGGAATTCTAGTTTTTTGACCCAAAAACGTTAAAAATGAGGAATGATCATGGCGGAGCGGTGACTATGGTTCCTTACGTCGTATTTGATGGCCCAAAAAAATTTTAGGCGATCCCAGTCCGTGGGGCCCGGCCCACTCGGAAGTCGTGGGCTAACACGACAATAAGGGAATCGGGCGAAATGCTTGTTTTTTGGCCGTAAAATGCAAAACGTGAGGAACGATCATGGCGAAGCGGTTATTATGGTTCCTTTGGTCATATTTAATGGCCCGGAAAAAATTTACGCGATTCGAGTCCGGGGGTCCCGGGACCACTTGGAAGGTGTGGGCTATAGCACACGAAAATATGGGAATAAGGCGGAATTCTAGTTTTTTGTCACTAAAATTCAAATAATGAGGAAAGGTCATGGCGGGGCAGTGACTATGGTTCCTTAGGTCATATTTGATGGCCCAGAAAGATTTTAGGCTATCGGGCTCCGGGGGTCCAGGAACCACTTGAAAGGCGTGGGCTATTGCACACGAAAATATGGGAATCGGGCCAAATTCTAGTTTTTTGGCCGAAAAACGTAAACAATGAGGAATGATCCTGGCGGGGCAGTGACTATGGTTCCATAGGTCGTATTTGATGGCCAAAAAAAACATTAGGCGATCCCAGTATGCGGGGGCCGGCCCACTCGGAAGGCGTGGGCACACGCAAAAATATGAAAATCGGGCAAATTTCTAGTATTTCGGCCGAAAAATGCAAAAAATGAGAAACGTTCATGGTGGGGCGGTGGCTATGGTTCCTTAGGTCGTATTTAATGGCCCGAAAAAAATTTAGGAGATCGGGGTTCGGGGGTCCCGGGACCACTTGGAAGGAGTGGGCTATAGCATACGAAAATATGGGAATCAGGCGGAATTCTAGTTTTTTTGGCCAAACAACGCAGAAAAAACAAGGAATGGTCATGGCAGGGCGGTGACTATGGTTCTCTAGGTCGTATTTGATGGCCCAGAAAAAATTTAGGCGATCCGAGTCCGGGGGGCCCAGCCCACTCAGAAGGCGTGGGCTATAGCACACGAAAATATGGGAATCGGGCAGAATTCTAGTTCTTTGGCCAAAAAATGCAAAAAGTGAGGAATGATCATGGCGGGGTAGTGACTATGGTTCCTTTTGTCGTATTTAATGGCCCGGGAAAATTCTAGGCAATTCGAGTCCGGGGGTCCCGGGACCACTAGGAAGGCGTGGGCTATAGCACTCGACAATGTGGGAAGGGCGGAATAACAGCTTTTTGGCACTAAAATGCAAATAATGAGGAACGGTCATGGCGGGCCGGTGACTATGGTTTCTTAGGTCGTATTTGATGGCCCAGAAAAAGTTTAGGCTATCGGAGTCCGGGAACCACTTGGAAGGCGTAGGCTGGCGCACACGAAAATATGGGAATCGGGCGGCATTCTTGGTTTTTGTCCGAAAAATGCAAAAAATGAGAAACGCTCATGGCAGGGCGGTGACTATGGTTCCCTAGGTCATATTTTATGGCTCAAAAAAATTTTAGGTTATCCGAGTCTGGGGGCCCGGCCCACTCGGAAGTCATGGGATATAACACACGAAAATATGGGAATCGGGCGTAATTCTAGAGTTTTGGCCAAAAACGTAAAAAATGAGGAACGATCATTGCGGGGCCGTGACTATGGTTCCTTAGGTCGTATTTTATTGCCCGATAAAATTTTAGGTGATCCCAGTACGGGGGGCCCGGCCCACACGGAAGGCGTGGGCGCACACGAAAATCTAGGAATCAGACGAAATTCTAGTTTTTTGGCCGAAAAATGCAAAAACTGAGGAATGATAATGGTAGGGCGGTGACTATGGTTCCTTTGGTCGTATTTGATGGCCCAGAAAAATTTTAGGCGATCGGGGTCCGGGGGTCCCGGGACCACTTGGAAGGCGTGGGCTATATCACACGCAAATATGGGTATCAGGTGGAATTCTAGTCTTTTGGCGGAAAAATGTAAAAAATGAGGAACGATCATGGCAGAGCGGTGACTATGGTTCCCTTGGTCGTATTTGATTGCTCGAAAAAATTTATGCGGTCCGAGTCAGGGGGCTCGGCCCAGTCATAAGGCATGGGCTATTGCACACGAAAATATGGGAATCGGGCAAAATTTTAGTTTTTCGACCGAAAAACCTACAAAATGAGGAATGATCATGGCGGGGTGGTGACTATAGTTCCTTAGATCGTATTGGATGGCCCTAACAAATTTTAGGCGATCCCAGTACGGGGGGCCCGGCCCACTCCGAAGGCGTGGGCGCACGCGAAAATATGGGAATCGCATGGAATTCTAGTATTTTGGCTGAAAAATGCAAAAAAAGAGGAACGAACCTGGCGTGGTTGTGACTATGGTTCCTTAGGTTGTATTTGATGGCCCAGAAAAGTTTTAGGCGATTAGGGCCCGGGGCTCCCGGGACCACTTGGAAGGCGTGGGCTATATCACACGAAAATATGGGTATCGGGCAGTATTCTTGTTTTTTGGCCGTAAAACGCAAAAAAAAGAGGAACTGTTATGGCAGGGTGATGACTATGGTTCTTTAGGTCATATTTGATGGCCCGGAAACATATTAGGCGATCCTAGTCCGGAGGGGCCGACCCACTCGGAAGGCGTGGGCAGCACACGAAAATATGAGAATCGGGCAGAATTCTAGTTTTTTGGCAAACAAATGCAAACAAATGAGGAACGATCACGGCGGGGCGGTGATTATGGTTCCTTAGGTCATATGTGATGGTTTGAAAAACTCTTAGGTCATCCGAGTCTGGGTGGCCCGGCCCACTCGGAAGGCGTGGCCTATAGCACACGAAAATATGGGAATCGGGCGGAATTCTAGTTTTTTGGCCGAAAAATGCAAAACATGAGGGACGATCATGACGGGGCGGTGACTACGGTTCCTTAGGTCGTACTTAATGGCCGGGCTAAATTTTAGGCGATCCGGCTCCGGAGGGGCCTACCCACTGGGAAGGCGTGGGCTATAGCACCCGAAAATATTGGAATCAGGGGAAATTCTAGTGTTTTGGCCGAAAAACGCAAAACATGAGGAACGATCATGGCGGGGCGGTGACTATTGTTCTTTACGTCGTATTTTATGGCCTAGAAAAATTTAGGCGATCAGGGTCCGGGGGTCCCGGGACCACTTGGTAGGCGTGGGCTGTAGCACACGAATATATGGGAATCGGGCAAAATTCTAGTTTTTTGGATGAAAAATGCAAAAAATGAGAAAGGATCATGGCTGGGCGGTGACTATGGTTCCCTAGGTCGTATATGATGGCCCGAAAAAATTTAGGCGATCCGAGTCAGGGGGCCCCGCCCACTCGGAAGGCGTGGGATATGGCAAATGAAAATATGGGAATCAGGCGGAATTCTAGTTTTGTGGCCGAAAAATGTAAAAAATGAGGAACAATCACGGCGGGGCAGTGACTATGGTTCCTTAGGTAGTATTTGATGGCCCGAAAAACTTTTAGGCCATCCGAGACCAAGGGGCCCGGCCCACTCGGAAGGCGTGGGCTATAGCACTCGAAAATATGGGAATAGGGCAGAATTCTAGTTTTTTATGACGAAAAGTGGAAAATGTGTGGAACGGTCACGACGGGGTGGTGACTATGGTTCCTTAGGTCATATTTGATGGCACGAAAAAATTTAGGCGATCCGGTTTCGGGGGGGGCCTACCCACTGGGAAGGCGTGTGCTAGCACACGAAAATATTGGAATCAGGCAAAATTCAAGTTTTTTTGGCCGGAAAACGCCAAAATATGAGGAACGCTCATGGCGCGGCAGTAACTATGTTTCCTGTGGTCGTATTTGATGGGCCGGGACCACTCGGAAGGCGTGGGCTATAGGCGGGGCAGTGACTATGGTTCCTTAGGTCGTATTAGATGGCCCGAAACATTTTTAGGAGATCGGAGTTCGAGGGTCCCGGGACCACTTGGAAGGCGTGGGCTATAGCACACGATAATATGAGAATCGGGCGGAATACTAATTGTTTTTGCCGAAAAATGCAAACAATGAGGAATGATCATTA
>AWOL01S0028492.1:0-17024 GCA_000715115.1 Nicotiana otophora | reverse complement strand
TATGTTCGTTATTGTTTTTACTTTACCAGAAGTCGGAGTTCTCTTCCATGTCTTTCATAATTGTTTCTCTCCATATACACTTATATGTCATGGTATGTCAGGTGTATGTCAATGTATACACTTGATATACTTATGACATATATTAATGTATATTTATATACATAAGACATAAACACAATATACAATGATATACACTTATTTATCGTTTATGTACTTGTATGTCATGTTTTGCCNAAGTTATACTAAAACAAATTTATATTTATCATAACTAATAATATTATTAAACTTTCAAAATATAGAAAGAACATATACAGTCTCCAATGAGTCCCACAAATTTAAGAAATTTGTCCTCTCTTTCACACAAACCCAGCTACCGCTATCTCCATCCTACCCGCCCGTTGTTGCTACTCCGTCATTGCTCTACTACCAACCACCATTGTTCCTCCATAAAAATGAGCTTCGCTGGAAAATTCAGATGACTATGTTCGTTATTGTTTTTACTTTACCAGAAGTCGGAGTTCTCTTCCATGTCTTTCATAATTGTTTCTCTCCATATACACTTATATGTCATGGTATGTCAGGTGTATGTCAATGTATACACTTGATATACTTATGACATATATTAATGTATATTTATATACATAAGACATAAACACAATATACAATGATATACACTTATTTATCGTTTATGTACTTGTATGTCATGTTTTGCCATTGTACGTATAACAATGGATATACACCCGAGACACACCAAATATATATGAAATATACAGTAAGATACCCACACATATATTTATTTTCACCTTTAAACCATCATCACAAGACGGACATAAACTACCACCATATATCACCATAACCACCAAAAAATAAAAAATAAAAGGCCACCTTCATACAAAAAAATAAAGAAGAAAAGAGATTCTTTCTAAGATTTGGACAGATCTATTTCGCCAGTAAAAAAACTGTCATCGGTAACTCTCCGCCGGCCAAGGAGGAAGAGAAGAAATTCAAAGATATAAAATTATTATGTGTTAGACACCAAGTGCATCAAAAGAAGAAAAAAAAGAGGAGGACGAAAGAGGAGGGGGAGGAGAAATCAACACCGTCGATCTGTGAAGAGGACTATGATCGCGAGAGTTCGGTGGCCGAAGTTGGGGATGGGCCAGTGATTGGGCTAAAGGTTGTAGAAAGATAGCGAAAGAAAAGAATTCGAGTTAGACGATAGAGAGAGATTAAAACATGAGCCTAAAATTAATGCACTTCTATTTACCTAAGTTGTTATATTTTTAAAAATATTATTAGATGGATAATTAATTAAAAGTCTCTTTAAGACTAATAAAGATTTATAATACGTACTTTCGTATTCTGTTGGCATTAGATTTCTATGACTATCTGCCGTTTTCTTTCACTTCGGTCATCTGATTATCAGGTTGTTATTTATGCTGCCTTTACATGGCTTCTCCCTGTTACGCTTCTTGTTTTTCTCCTTATTAATGTGGTGCTTATGCCTTTCCGAGCCGATGGTCTATTGAAAATAGCCTCTCTATCTTCACAAGGTAGAGGTTAGGCTGCACACTGCCCTCCCCGGACCCCGCCATGTGAGATTATACTGAGTTTATTGTCGTCGTCGTCGTCGTCGTTGAAGTGAGATTTTCTCTTGTTACATGTACCCCAACCAGCGTACTTAGGCCCACTCCTAAGGTTAACGTGTTGCTAAATTTACAAAAGAGCCCAATCCAAATTGCATAAATAAGAGCTCGAAGAATTAATTTAAATAGTCGTTCATCTAATCGCTTAAATTAATAATAATTGCTGAATGTATTATATATATATATATCCACAACTATGTGTATAACAATATATAATTAATATATATTAATATACACCATCTACAAGAAGTAAGTAATGAATTCGACTGCTATTAATTATGTAACTATTCCTAAGAGACCAAGCTAAACAAAACAACCTTATTGTTTCGAGCCTAATATTGCTTTTACATGGCTTATGGTTGGTCAAAGCTATACTAAAATAAATTTATATTTATCATAACTAATAATATTATTGAACTTTCAAAACACAGCAAGAACATATACAGTCTCCAACGAGTCCCACAAATTTAAGAAATTTGTCCTCTCTTTCACACAAACCCAGCTACCGCTATCTCCATCTTACCCGCCCGTTGTTGCTACTCCGCCGTTGCTCTACTACCAACTACCGTTGTTTCTCCTTAAAAATGAGCTTCGCTGGAAAATTCAGATGACTATGTCCGTTATTTTTTTTTACTTTACCAGAAGCCAGAGTTCTCTTCCATGGCTTTCATAATTGTTTTCCTCCACATATACTTATATGTTATGGTATGTCAGATGTGTGTCAACGTATACACTTGATATACTCATGACATATATTAGTATATATTTATATACATAAGACATACATACAATATACAATAATATACACACTTGTTTATCGTTTATGTACTTGTATGTCATGTTTTTGCCATTGTACATACAACAATGGATATTCATCCAAGATACACCGAATATATATAAAATATGCAGTAAGATACCTACACATATATTTATTTTTACCTTTAAACCACCATCACAAGACGGCCATAAACTACCACCATATATCACCATAACCACAAAAAATAAAATCACATCCATACAAAAAAAGAAAGAAGAACGAGATTCTTTCTAAGATATGGACATATCTATTTCGCCAGTAAAAACACTGTAGTCGATAACTCTCCGCCGGCCAAGTTGGAAGAGAAGAAATCCAAAGATATAAAATCATTATGTGTTAGCCACCAAGTGCATCAAAAGAGAAAAAAAGAGGAGGACGAAAGAGGAGGGGAGGATCAATCAACACCGTCGATCTATGAAGAGGACTATGATCGAGAGAGTTAGGTGGTCGAAGTTGGGGATGGGTCAGTGGTTGGGATAAAGGTTGTAGAAAAATAGCGAAAGAAAAGAATTCGAGTTAGACGATAGAGAGAGATTAAAACATGAGCTTAAAATTAATGCACTTCTATTTTCCTAAGTTGTTATATTTTAAAAAATATTATTATATACGGGTAAAATCGAGTTCATGGTGCATCCTAGCCTCCGACAATATAAGCCAGGATCGAGACATGGCAACTAGGGACTGAAATCGAGATAAAGTCCCACTGGGCCATACTCGGGGGCATGACGCCTGCCTTCGAGAATATCGAGGTCATGGTCCCGGAATTGATCCTAGCCTCGAACGACTTCGAAGAACATTGTCAGACAATTCAGCATAGCCAACAGATGGCTGAAATATCCATGACCGGACAAATATTACGGCGGGGATCTCGGCACGTATCGATAAGAAACCAGCAATCAGTGAATCATAAGATTGTTTACCTTTTATAGAGTTGTACCTAAAATAGGACTTCCCTAGTATATAAAGGGGGTCTGATAATTCACAAAACACATTGTAACACACATTCAAAAGTAATTAAATTATTATTTTTCTCTATCTTTAGCTCTTGATCTTTTTTAACAGTTTACCGGTCGTGGCGAGCCCGTTCGAGAGTGACTATTTCACTAAGGCTGAAACTATTTAACTCGTGTGGTTTGAATTTATCTTATCTTTATTTATTCTATAGTAACTTAATTTATCGCTTTGTATCAAGTAAATCCGCTTATCCTTAAAACCACTACAAATTTAATTGTTATTCGATTTTGAGGGTAAACAGTTTGGCGCCCACCGTGGGGCTAAGGATAATAGCGACAATTTGATATAAATTTCCGTAACACACCTATTTTGCACTTGTTCTTTGAAGTGTCTTTGATTCGAGGTTTAAGTCGAAATGTCAAACCCCAAGTCTGCCCCTCTAAACATGGATGCGGAGTCCAGCCACCATGGCAAAAATAATAATGTAGCGCCCGGTAACGAGGTGCCCCCAGTCGATATCGGCGGAGTTCCGATCGTGGACCCTATCGACACCAGTTCACATGCGGCCATCAACACAAATTTGCCTACTGATCCCAAGCACAGCGTGCGCAAGGAAGTCTGATCGATTGCCCAGAATACGCATATCGGTGAAAACGATGGGATCAATTTGCGGGTGATCTTCAAAATGTTACAAGTTTAAGAGGAAGTGATAGCCAAGTTGCAGAACCAAAGCCAAGCACCGAGCAGGGTTGAGCCCGAGCCATCCCGGGAAGTCACTCGCAGAAATGAACCGATCACGGAGAGAATGAATCGGGGACTAACCCCGAGATCATAAAAATGCTCGAGGAATTGACAAAACGGATAGAATCGGGGGAGAAGAAAATCGAAGCCAATGACAAAAAGGTGGAGACCTACAATTCCTGGGTCGACCAAATCCCAGGAGCACCTCTGATATTGAAGAGCCTGGATTCCAAGAAGTTTGTTCAAAAACCTTTTCCTCTGATTGTAGCACCGAAGCCGATCCCAAAGAAGTTCTGCATGTCCGCGATCCCTAAGTACAACGGAACAACCTGAGGATGTGACTTCCTACACATGCGCCATCAAAGGGAATGACTTGGAGGATGACGAGATCGAGTCTGTCCTGCTGACAAAGTTTAGGGAAACTCTATCCAAGAGAGTTATGATATGGTATCACAACCTACCTCATAACTCTATTGACTCGTTTTTCTATACTTGCAGATTCCTTCATAAAAGAACATATCGGGGCTATCAAGGTCGAGACCAGGAAGTCAGACCTTTTCAAAGTGAAGCAAAGGGATAATGAGATGCTCAAGGAATTCGTGTCCCGGTTTCAAATGGAACAGATACCTACGGTCGTGGCGATTGGGCTGTTGAAGCCTTCACCCAGGGACTCAATGCTCAAAGCTCGTTGGCTTTACTACAGTTGAGACAAAATCTGGTGGATTACCCGGCTGTCACTTGGGTCGATGTGCATAATCGGTATCAATCAAAAATTAGGGTCGAAGACGATCAACTCGGGGCCCCTTCCGGGTCCGTTTATCCCGTCAGAACAATCGATAGAATCAGGAGAGGCATTGATCATGAACCAAGGTCGAATAGGGATCGGTATCAACCATACAATGGAGACCGAAGAGGTAGTGGATCTGGGAGAAACCCCGTGAAAAGTGAAAGAAGAAGCAATCGAGGTCAAAACAACCAGGGACTCATGAGCATAAATAGTTTCGACAGGCCCATCGGGCCTAAGGAAGCGCCAAGGCTATCGGAGTACAACTTTAACGTCGTCGCCGCCATCGTATCCACCATTGGACATATCAAAGATACCAAATAGCCTCGACCGCTACAGTCTGATCCAGCCCAAAGGGATCCTAACCTAATGTGCAAATATCATGGCACTTAAGGTCACATGACAGAAGATTGCCAAAAATTAAGAGAAAAGGTAGCCCGGCTATTCAATAACGGGCATCTCCGAGAGTTCCTAAGCGATCGAGCCAAAAACCACTTTAGGAATAGAGATTCTAGTAAACTGATCGAACAGGAGGAACCTCAGTACGTCATTAACATGATCATCGATGGGGGTCGATGTCCCAGGGACCGACGCTTAAGAGCACCAAAGTATCTATCACAAGGGAAAAACGGACTCGGGATTACGTTCCGGAGGGAACCTTGTCTTTCAATGACGAAAAAGACGCTGAGGGGATCTTGCAGCCCCACAACGATGCACTGGTAATATCAATACTCGTAAATAAATCTCGAGTTAAGCATGTGTTAATTGATCCAGGTAGCTCGACCAACATCATCAGATCAAGGTTCGTGGAATAGCTCGACCTACAAGATCATATCGTGCCTGCGGTCCGCGTCCTAAACGGGTTAAACATGGCATGTGAAACCACTAAAAGGGAGATAATATTACCGGTAAACACTGCCGGGACCGTTCAGGAAACAAAATTCTATGTGATCGAAGGAGACATGAGGTACAATGCTCTGTTCGGAAGACCATGGATTCACAACATGAGGGTGGTACCCTCGACTCTACACCAGGTGTTAAAGTTCCTGACGTTGGGAGGAACAAAAATAGTTTACTGAGAATAACCGTCAGCCAAAGAGATGTTCGCAGTCGACGAGATGGTCCCGATATGAACACTTTCGGCACCGAAAGAGTTGGGTCCGGTCACCAAGGGAGAAACCAAATAGCAACTACTGACACTGAATCCGTCCAACCGGAGAACTAGGAGATGGGTGAGGACGAAGATTACGACGTTCCCAAGTCTTTCGTACCTCACTACTAGAAATTCGGCAAAAATCGACCAAGATCGACCGACCAACTTTAGTCGGTCAAACAAATGGCCAAAAGACCGACCAAAGTTGGTTAGTTTTTTAAATTATTTTATTTTAATTTTTTTTCGAAACCGACCAACTTAGGTCCGTTTTCTTTGGCACAAAAATGCGAAAAACTATTTTTGAGTCCTGCAAAATTTATTTTTCAAGAAAGCGACTAACTTTGGTCATTTTTTCAATTAAAATAAATAAAAATTAATATTAAAAAAACCGATCAAAATTGATCGGTTAATTCGGCCGGTCGGTTTTTTGCCGGTTATTTTAAAAAACTGACCAACTTTGATCGGTAATTTTATTTTTTAATAAAATCGACCAACTTTGGTCAGTTATTTTTGTGCAAAAATATAATTAAAGAGTATAAATCAAATAAAATACAGTCTTAAAATAAAATACACCAATGGTCTAGTGGTAGAATAGTATCCTGCCATAGTACAGACCCCGGTTCGATTCCCAGATGATGAATCTTTTGATTACATAATTAAAATAACCGACCAACTTTGGTCGGATATTTTTGCAATATTTGTTATTTGAATTTAATTGACCGACTAACGTTGGTCGGTATGCCTTTCAGACCGTCAAAATACCGTCCACATATAAATGGTCGCATTTTATTTCGATTTTTTTGGTCGGTGTTTAGCGGATTTCTAGTAGTGCCTCCCGATGATTCTAACGCTACCCAATCAACGGTCGAGGAACTGGAGCAAGTCGTACTGATCGAACACTTTTCCGATCGAAAGGTATACCTCGGCACGGGGTTAAATTCCGAGCTCAAGAAAAAACTCATTCAATTTCTTGTAGCTAACGAAGATTGTTTCACTTGGTCCTACCTTGATATGACAGGGCGCCGGAAATAACCACTCACAGGCTAAGCCTGGACCCGAAGTTTCACCCGGTCAAGTAGAATAGAAGACCCCAGTCCGAGGTCAAATATGCTTTCATCAAGTACGAAGTATCTAAACTCCTTAAAATAGGGTCCATCCGGTAGGTTAAATACTCGGATTGGTTAGCAAACGTAGTAGTAGTCCCCAAAATGGGGAACAAATTAAGAATGTCTATGGATTATAAAGACTTGAATAACGTGTGCCCCGAGGACTCCTTCCCTCTGCCTAACATCGATCGCATGATCGATGCAACAGCCGGCCACGAGATCCTCAGTTTTCTCGATGCTTATTTCGGGTACAATCAAATTCGGATGGACCCAGATGATCAGGAAAAAACTTCCTTTATCACCAAGTACGGCACCTACTGCTATAACGTGATGTTGTTCGGACTAAAAAACACCGACGCCACTTACTAACGCGTAGTAAATCGGATATTCGAAGAACAAATAGGAAAATCAATGGAGGTTTATATTGATGATATGTTGCTTAAGTCCATGAGAGCAGAGGACCATTTGAAGCATTTACAGGAAACCTTCAGCATATTGAAGAAATACAATATGAAGTTGAATTCAGAGAAATGTGCATTCGGAGTCGGGTCCGGTAAATTCCTCGGATTCATGGTATCCAACCGGGGAATCGAGATCAACCCTGATAAGATCAAGGCCATCGATGATATCACTGTTATGGACAACGTGAAGGTCGTACAAAGGTTAACCGGATGCATAGTCGCCTTAGGACGATTTATTTCGAGGTCATCCGACAAGAGCACCTTTTCTTCTCACTATTGAAGAAAAAGAATAACTTCTCATGGACCCCGGAGTGCCAGCGAGCCTTGGAGGAGCTCAAGCAATATCTATCGAGCCCACCGATGCTTCACACACCGAAGACAGACGAACAACTATACTTGTACTTGGCAGTATCGGAGATAGCGGTAAGTGAAGTCCTGGTATGGGAAGAGAAAGGTAAGCAATTTCTAATTTACTATGTTAGTAGGACTCTTGGCGAGGCCGAAACTAGATACCTACACCTAGAAGAGTTGGCGCTCGCTTTGCTAAGCGCCTCTAGGAAGTTAAAACCGTACTTTCAATGTCACCCCATATATGTCGTAACACTTACCCATTGAGGAATTTAATGCATAAACCTGAGCTCTCAGGACGGTTGGCTAAATAGGTCGTAGAGATCACTGGGTACAACATCAAATATCGGCCTCGGGCCGCCATTAAATCTCAATTTTTGGCAGACTTTGTGGCCGACTTTACGCCGCCCCTAATACCCAAGGTCGAAAGAGAGTTGTTGAACTCGGGGACTTCTTCGGGAATCTGGACCCTCTTTACGGACGGCGCCTCGAACGCAAAGGGGTCCGAACATGGAATTATATTGAAACCACCCGTAGGAAATATAGTTAGACAATCCATTAGGACTATAAAATTAACTAACAATGAGGCCGAGTATGAGGCCATGATTGCAGGTCTCGAACTGGCCAAAAGCTTGGGGGCAGAGATGATCGAATCTAAATGCAACTCCCTCCTTGTGGTGAACCAAGTTAATGGGACATTTGAAGTCAGAGAGGAATGAATGCAAAGATACTTGGATAAGCTGCAGGTAACGCTACATCGGTTCAAAGACTGGACTCTACAACATATGCCTCGGGATCAAAACAGCGAGGCCGATGCCCTTGCTAACTTAAGATCGTCGGTTGATGACGATGAGTTCAACTCGGTGGTGGTCGTACAACTCATGAGATCAGTAGTGGAAGAAAGTCACTCCGAGATAAACTCAACAAGCCTAACTTGGACTAGAGAAACAAATATATAGAATATCTGAAGACCGAAAAACTGCCTTTTGACCTTAAGGAATCGAGGACTCTACGTACGAAGGCGGCTCGGTTCAATCTGTCCGAAAACAGTACACTATTCTGGAGAATGTTCGATGGCCCACTCGCAATATGTCTGGGACCTGAAGACAGCGAGTATGTTCTGAGGGAAATCCACGAAGGCACATGCGAAAATCATTCGAGCACCAAATCATTAGTTCAGAAAATAATTAGAGGCGGCTACTATTGGAACAACATGGAAAAAGGACGCGAAGACGTTCGTACAAAAATGCCACAGATGTCAAATGCATGCTCCGATGATTCATCAGCCCGGGAAGCTACTATATTCGGTTTTATTGCCATGGCTATTCATGAAATGGGGGATGGACATCGTCGGCCCTCTTCCATGGGCACCCGGTAAGGCTCAATTTATATTGTTTATGACTGACTATTTTTCTAAATGGGTGGAAGCCCAGGCGTTTGAGAAAGTCAGGGAGAAAGAAGTCATTGATTTCATTTGGGACCAATATGTCGGTTCGGAATACCGACTGATATCTTGTGTGACAATGGGAAGCAGTTTATCAGCAGCAAAGTAAGCAAGTTTATCGAAGATCATAAGATCAAAATAATCCTGTCAACACCCTATAACCCTAGTAGGAACAGGCAAGCGGAGTCCATGAACAAAACCATACTCCAAAACCTCAGAAAGAGATTGACCGACGCCAAAGGAAAATGGAAAGAAATCTTGCCCGAAGTTCTATGGGCTTACCGTACGACCTCGAAGTCCAGTACCGGGTCCACCCCATTCTCGTTGGTTTACGGCGTAGAAGCTCTAATACCGGTCGAAGTCAGACAATCGAGTCTCAAGTTTCGATATGAAAAAGAAGAATCAAACAATGAGACTATGAATATGAGCCCGGAATTGTTAGATGAAAGGCTTGAAGCCGCCCTCGTCTGGATGGCCGCCCAAAAATAACAGATCGAGAGGTATTACAATCGAAGATCCAAACTTCGACACTTCAATATCAGGGACTTAGTGTTAAGGAAGATTACATTAAATACCCGGAACCCGAATGAAGGGAAGCTAGGGCCGAACTGGGAAGGTCCGTATCAAATTATCGAGATCACCGGAAAAGGGGTCGTACAAACTTGGAGCAATGAACGGTGAGAGACTACGAAACAATTAGAACATAACTCACTTGAAATGATATTACTCCTAAGGTACGACCCCGTTTACTTCTTTTATTTATATTTTGGACTAACGCTTGCAGGTAATCGTCAAAGAACGATACAATTTTTTAGGCCTGAAAGCACGCGTTGCACTCTTTTACCCTTGAGCTGGTTTTGTCCCAAATGGATTTTCTGGCAAGGTTTTTAATGAGGTAACAATGAATTGTGCTAACTTAGAATCGAAGACCGGTCGTCAACAGTATCTGAGGCTTCTCTATGATCGACCTCANCAAAACCCCGAGCATGAATTTCCTTGAGGGCCTCCTTTCGGGAATGCCACTTCACGTACTCGACAATATCTCTTAGGCGGTCTTGGGCTGCCTCGGTATCGGCTTTATACTAGGCCATCATCTCGTCGGCATCGTCTTTGGTTACTTCAACCAGCGACTTGGCTGCCTTAAGCTCCTTGGCAAGGGTCTCTCGATCGGAAACATCCGAGCTTAGCTGNAGAAACTTTGTGCTCGAATAGTCTAGGCTCGATCGATAGGATTTACTGTAAGGGCCAAACGGTCGAATAAACCATGCCCACATAGACCGCCCGAGCCCGGACACAAATCTTGAACACATGTGTAACTTTGTATATTACACACAAAATTGAAAGAAAGTTTCTACCTTGCGGATAAATATTTTGCCCCTTGAAATTTTTTTTTTCTTACATTTGATCATCTGAAGACATCGAGCCCAAGGGCCAGATCACTCGGGGATTGCCTCTCAAGGCAGGTTCGGACAGCCTGGGACAATGAAGCCCGGGGGTACAAAGCATATTTGCAGTACCCGAACTTTAAAGGCTACAACCACCACCATCCGGGGATGGTTATTTCGGTTAAGCCCGGATGACTCGGGGAAACAAGCCCACTGGGCAACACCCGAACAAGAAAGGCTACGACCGTCTTAAAATGGCTTAGAGACGTCCGTGACCCGTAACCAAAAAAAAGCCCTTCAAAATTTCTAAACCAATTCAAAAGACTACCCTCAACAAATTGTAATATAAAACATTCTAAGTACTTTGAGGAAATATTCCATTCATGATGAACCCCCCACGAGACGAGTCTTAAACAAAATAATATCGAGAGCAAGGCCTATTCGAACCTCCGAATAAGACCTAATTATTACGTGCTAAGGCATTCTTCACAATTATAAAGAAAAAAGTGAAAAGAAACAAGCTTAAAAACTGTCGAAGGGAAAAAGAGCCTTATATATATAAAAAGATCTTTACAAAGGCCAAACAGACTCGACAAAAAGGTACAAAAGTACAAAAACAAGGAAAACACTACAAGGCATTTAAACGGCTTGGTCTCCACTAGAGCCCGCCTCATCACCGGGACCATCAGAGTCTTCTCCGCCCCCGGATCTGCCCGAATCCTCGGAGTCTTCTTCGTCCTCGGGATACGCCAACTTCTTGGCCTCGGCCTCAAGCCCCTTAGCATTTTCAACCTCGACCGACAAATCAAAACCCCGAGCATGAATTTCCTTGAGGGCCTCCTTTCGGGAATGCCACTTCACGTACTCGACAATATCTCTTAGGCGGTCTTGGGCTGCCTCGGTATCGGCTTTATACTAGGCCATCATCTCGTCGGCATCGTCTTTGGTTACTTCAACCAGCGACTTGGCTGCCTTAAGCTCCTTGGCAAGGGTCTCTCGATCGGAAACATCCGAGCTTAGCTGATACTGGAGCTCTTCAATCTTTTGGGATAGTGCCTCAGCCTTCTCCCTCGTTGCTCAAAGCTGGGCCTTCGCCGACGTCAACTGCGCCCAAGCAATTTCCTTTTCCGAGGCCAGGCGGTCCATCCTACCTCTCCACTCTTCGGCCTCGAGCTTGACTGCATTCATCTCGGCTCAGAGTTGGTCGATCCGATCAATCTTCTGTTGGACTTGTGGGTTCCGACCATTAGTCACTGTGTCTAGCTCATCGTCACTAACTTTAAAGATTTTTACCTATTCAACTAGGGCGGCATGTTCTTTCCGAGCCATTTCCAACTGAGCTCGAAGGCTCTTAGCCTCTCCTTCACGTTGCTCGCTGAGAAGGTTGTACGTGTCTTTTTTCTCACTAAGCTCTCTAACTTTGGCTTTGAGTTGGTTCAGCTCATCCCGATACCGGAGGAAAGTTTTGTGGTAAAGCACCAAGGCCTACAAATACAAAGAAAAATATTATGATTATCAATGAGTTAGTTCAAGTATAAAAGGAGAAATTGAAATCATCAAGAGTTATCTAGAGTTACCCGGTTCAGTACTTGTTGTGCTTTGTTGAACAGGCAGGGCATGTCCACCTTGTTCATTTTGGCTTGGTCTTCTTCAGTAACCAGGCACCGAAGATAACTGGCCACCCCTACGGGGGCGGAAAGAACCTGGGCATCCTCCGAAATAGTGATGACNGTCTGGATGGCCGCCCAAAAATAACAGATCGAGAGGTATTACAATCGAAGATCCAAACTTCGACACTTCAATATCAGGGACTTAGTGTTAAGGAAGATTACATTAAATACCCGGAACCCGAATGAAGGGAAGCTAGGGCCGAACTGGGAAGGTCCGTATCAAATTATCGAGATCACCGGAAAAGGGGTCGTACAAACTTGGAGCAATGAACGGTGAGAGACTACGAAACAATTAGAACATAACTCACTTGAAATGATATTACTCCTAAGGTACGACCCCGTTTACTTCTTTTATTTATATTTTGGACTAACGCTTGCAGGTAATCGTCAAAGAACGATACAATTTTTTAGGCCTGAAAGCACGCGTTGCACTCTTTTACCCTTGAGCTGGTTTTGTCCCAAATGGATTTTCTGGCAAGGTTTTTAATGAGGTAACAATGAATTGTGCTAACTTAGAATCGAAGACCGGTCGTCAACAGTATCTGAGGCTTCTCTATGATCGACCTCAAACACTGGGGGGCATCACCCTCGGATAATGATTTTGGCAAGGAAAGAAACTTTGTGCTCGAATAGTCTAGGCTCGATCGATAGGATTTACTGTAAGGGCCAAACGGTCGAATAAACCATGCCCACATAGACCGCCCGAGCCCGGACACAAATCTTGAACACATGTGTAACTTTGTATATTACACACAAAATTGAAAGAAAGTTTCTACCTTGCGGATAAATATTTTGCCCCTTGAAATTTTTTTTTTCTTACATTTGATCATCTGAAGACATCGAGCCCAAGGGCCAGATCACTCGGGGATTGCCTCTCAAGGCAGGTTCGGACAGCCTGGGACAATGAAGCCCGGGGGTACAAAGCATATTTGCAGTACCCGAACTTTAAAGGCTACAACCACCACCATCCGGGGATGGTTATTTCGGTTAAGCCCGGATGACTCGGGGAAACAAGCCCACTGGGCAACACCCGAACAAGAAAGGCTACGACCGTCTTAAAATGGCTTAGAGACGTCCGTGACCCGTAACCAAAAAAAAGCCCTTCAAAATTTCTAAACCAATTCAAAAGACTACCCTCAACAAATTGTAATATAAAACATTCTAAGTACTTTGAGGAAATATTCCATTCATGATGAACCCCCCACGAGACGAGTCTTAAACAAAATAATATCGAGAGCAAGGCCTATTCGAACCTCCGAATAAGACCTAATTATTACGTGCTAAGGCATTCTTCACAATTATAAAGAAAAAAGTGAAAAGAAACAAGCTTAAAAACTGTCGAAGGGAAAAAGAGCCTTATATATATAAAAAGATCTTTACAAAGGCCAAACAGACTCGACAAAAAGGTACAAAAGTACAAAAACAAGGAAAACACTACAAGGCATTTAAACGGCTTGGTCTCCACTAGAGCCCGCCTCATCACCGGGACCATCAGAGTCTTCTCCGCCCCCGGATCTGCCCGAATCCTCGGAGTCTTCTTCGTCCTCGGGATACGCCAACTTCTTGGCCTCGGCCTCAAGCCCCTTAGCATTTTCAACCTCGACCGACAAATCAAAACCCCGAGCATGAATTTCCTTGAGGGCCTCCTTTCGGGAATGCCACTTCACGTACTCGACAATATCTCTTAGGCGGTCTTGGGCTGCCTCGGTATCGGCTTTATACTAGGCCATCATCTCGTCGGCATCGTCTTTGGTTACTTCAACCAGCGACTTGGCTGCCTTAAGCTCCTTGGCAAGGGTCTCTCGATCGGAAACATCCGAGCTTAGCTGATACTGGAGCTCTTCAATCTTTTGGGATAGTGCCTCAGCCTTCTCCCTCGTTGCTCAAAGCTGGGCCTTCGCCGACGTCAACTGCGCCCAAGCAATTTCCTTTTCCGAGGCCAGGCGGTCCATCCTACCTCTCCACTCTTCGGCCTCGAGCTTGACTGCATTCATCTCGGCTCAGAGTTGGTCGATCCGATCAATCTTCTGTTGGACTTGTGGGTTCCGACCATTAGTCACTGTGTCTAGCTCATCGTCACTAACTTTAAAGATTTTTACCTATTCAACTAGGGCGGCATGTTCTTTCCGAGCCATTTCCAACTGAGCTCGAAGGCTCTTAGCCTCTCCTTCACGTTGCTCGCTGAGAAGGTTGTACGTGTCTTTTTTCTCACTAAGCTCTCTAACTTTGGCTTTGAGTTGGTTCAGCTCATCCCGATACCGGAGGAAAGTTTTGTGGTAAAGCACCAAGGCCTACAAATACAAAGAAAAATATTATGATTATCAATGAGTTAGTTCAAGTATAAAAGGAGAAATTGAAATCATCAAGAGTTATCTAGAGTTACCCGGTTCAGTACTTGTTGTGCTTTGTTGAACAGGCAGGGCATGTCCACCTTGTTCATTTTGGCTTGGTCTTCTTCAGTAACCAGGCACCGAAGATAACTGGCCACCCCTACGGGGGCGGAAAGAACCTGGGCATCCTCCGAAATAGTGATGACAATGGACCGCTTCCGATCAGGATCCGTACTCGGGGAAGGGAACTGGTTGATCAGTTTCGGGCTCGAGTTAGGCCCACCTGCCCCAAGGATGGACTCTTCCTCGGTACCTCTATGTCACCCAATCTGGTGATGTCTTCCGTGGCGGTGGAGTCCATACCATCAAACAAGCAACAGAGGGGGTCATCCACTTTGTGGGCCCCTTCGTTGGGACGCTCTTTTACCTTTTGGGCCTCGTTGAACATGGACTAAGTAAATGAGGGTGACTCGGTGATGTCTATCACACCGAGTGCCTCTATCAGGGCACTAACCGTATCCCAGGAAGCCTCATCCCCGGTCTCCTCGTCGACCTCCCTGGCTTGAGGCAGATCGGCCTCACAGATTTCTGGTTCAGAGGCTCCTTACTCTTCGAGCTGAGACGACTAGCGAACCACCAGAACAAAAGGTTCTTCTTCTTCGGATTCGTCCCTCAACCGATAGAGCGAATCCGAAGCAGGTGCCCGGGCACTGGTGTTTTTTTTTGACTTGCGCACCAGCCTTCTCCTTATTTTCTTTTTCTCCGAGCTCCGGGAAATCGGAGCCCTCTTCCTTTTCTTCTCTTCGGCTTGTCTCGGAGCAGGGGACTCGGCAGAAAAGTCCTCGCCAATGACTGGAGGCCTCAACTCGACATCCTTAGATAAATCTGTAAAAAGAAGTAAAAAGAGTAAGGTTTAATGTTAAAAGGGGAATCCTAATACTACATACTCGGGAAAGAAGTCTCACCATGGGAATATGCCTCCCAACGACCCTTCGAGACTTTGTGCCACGAGTGCTCGGAGTAGGGCATTTATGATACGATACCATCGACCCACTCTTTGAGTCGAGGGACAACATTTGGGACCCGAGCGATGACTGCACCACCACAAAGCACTGATAAGGAAAAGAGAAGTAAGTATAAAATCGACATTCGAAAGTAAGTTATACTTACGTGATATATTCCATTTCTCGGGGAATGGCCTGCACTCTGCTGGGATCAAGTCTGAAGTCCTCACTCGGACAAAACGGCCTTGCCAGCCCCGATCTTTGTCCTCATCAATACTTGAGAACGGGACTTTACTGGCCCGACGCACAAGCTTTATCAGTACCCTCCGGAAGGTTCGAGGACTGTATAAGAAAAGAAGATGGTCGATGGTGAACGAGCACCCATTGATATTTTTCACAAAGAACCGGAGGAGGATCACAATCCTCTAGAGCGATGGATTAATCTGGCCTAGGCACACGTTGTACCTTCTGCAGAAATCTAAAATGACCGGGTCCACCGGGCCTAATGTAAAGGGATAAGTGTAATTAAACACTTAGGTATCCCTCGACATAGGTGGTAATGGCTTCACCGGGGTCGGGGACCACTATGTCTTTATCAACCCAGTTACAGTCTTTTCGAACCGTAGGGAGGACCTCTTCGATAATCGAGCAGATATATCTCGAGACCTCCTCACACCGGCCTTATACGGAGGAAGGATTTTAAACCTTGAAATCGACGTTGACCGAGCATCCCCTAAGGATGAACATTTTCAAAGGGGGTTCAAGTTCATCAAAGGCCGCGCGGAACGGTCTCCTTGGCCTTAGTAGCTGGCCGCAAAGTAGAAGGAGCTTCTTTCTGGGGAGACGATTTTGGAAGTCTTTGCCATTTCTTTAGAGAATGGAGGAAAATATGAGAAAGGTGATGAAAGAAAGGAAGTTGAAGGATTAGACTTGTTGGCTTGAGATGAAGATGGTTAAAAATTCTTGCAAAGGACCTCGAATAACGGGGGTAAAAGTGCTAAAGAGTATTGAAATCTTAAAGGTACGAGGGTAGAAGGTTTGGATGTAAAGTTAAAATAAACAAAAGAGGGGGTATTTATAGTAGTTCAGCGGTGTTTCGCATCCAGGGACGGCCCACCGGCGGCTGACATGCATTTAATGCCATTATGACTTGACTGACGAGACGTTTCGGTTGTTTTGTC
>AWOL01S0028484.1:31684-55183 GCA_000715115.1 Nicotiana otophora | reverse complement strand
TTATGACTTGCGTGGATGGTTGGTTCGGGATTTGGAAGTGTTTAAGGTGAAACCGGAACATTTGGTTCCTTAAGTTGGCCTTAAAGTGCTAAGTTTGACTTCGGTCAACATTTTGAGAAAATGACCCCGGAATAGGATTTTGATGATTCCAACAGCTCCGTATGGTGATTTTGGACTTAGGAGCATGATCGGACTTTTATTTAGAACTCCGTAGTGAAATTTGGCTTGAAATGGCTAAAATAGGAATTTAAAGTTTGAAAGTTTGACCGGGGAGTTGACTTTTTGATATCGGGGTCGGACTCCAGTTCTGAAAATCTTCACAGCTCCGTTATGTCATGTATGACTTATGTGCAAAATTTGTGGTCAATCAGACTTGATTTGATAGGTTCTGGCATCGAATGTAGAATTTGAAAACTCTTAGTTTCATTAAGCTTGAATTGGAGTATGATTCATGGTTTTAGCGTTGTTCGATGTGATTTATAGGTTCGACTAAGTTCGTATGATGTTTTAGGACTTATTGGTATATTTGGTTGAGGTCCCGAAGGCCTCGGGTGAGTTTCGGATGGTTAACGGGTCAAAAGTTGGACTTAAAAAGCTGCTGCAGTTTTTCCTCTTCTGTTGGGCATTCTGGGCTGCGATCGAGCCCAGATATCGAGCCAGACATCGAGCCCAGGGTTGAGCCAGACATCGAGCCCAGATATCGAGCCCAGGTATCGAGCCCAGATATCGAGCCTAGGGTTGATGAGGCTTAGGCTCGAGTTTGAGATCGAAGCCACGATCGAAGGTCCAGCTCGAGGACATGATCGAAGATAATGCTCGATGCCCTGATCGAAGGCACATGCTCGATGCCCTGATCGGAGGCACATGCTCGATTCCCTGATCGAAGGCACATGCTTGATGCCTTGATCGAAGTCACATGTTCGATGCCCTGATCGAAGGCCCAGCCTCGATGTCTTGATCGAAGGCAGGCCATGTCCGAGGTCCAGGCTCGATCCTTTGATCGAAGCCACGATCGAGGCCTAGGCTCGAGGGCCTTGATCAAAGCCTCGATCGAGGCCCAGTTCCGAAGTGCTGGGCAGTGTTATAAAAAGAGGACATTCGTCCCATTTGCCATTTTTGATGAACTTGAGTTTGAGCAGAGACGACTATTGGCAAATTTTGAAGGGAAAAACATTTGGGTAAGTGATTCTATCTCGGATTTGATCTACATATACAAGTATATCATTGTTTTCACCATAAATGAGTGTTTTGAGATTGATATTTGGAAAAGTTTAAAAATCTCATAGAAACAAAAATTTGAGATTTCAGTATCGATTCGGAGTCGGATTGAAGTGAAATTGGTATGGTTGGACTCGTAATTGAATGGGTTGTCGGATTTCATAACTTTCGCCGGATTTCGAGATGTGGGCCCCACAGATGAATATTTAATTAATTTTGGGATTTGTATTAAAATTGTAATATTTTCTTATAGAGTTGATTCCTATAATTTTTAGTGATTATATCGAATTGTTTTGGCTAGATTCGAGCAGGACAGGGTTGGATAATCGTGGAAAAGACCTTATAGTGGATTAAATTGGAGCAAGACGAGGTAAGTCTCTTGTCTAATCTTGTGAGGGGGAAATTACCTCATAGGTGATTTAGATTAAATAATTGTTGCTAATTGTGGGGGCTACGTACGCACGAGGTGACGAGAGTCCATGCATAGCTACTATTAATGCTAAAGTCCGGGTAGTTTAGGACTCAAATCATGTATTGCTTGTGTAAATTGTATTTTTTAATTAATTAATATTAATTGATATATATGAATATATTGTGAATTGATTGATAAAGATATTAAATGATGGAAATCTCATAGGCTTGATTTTCTATTTAAATCAATTAATTGTCAAAAGAAATTGTTCTCCTCCCAAATTTATTTTATAATAAACATACTATCTTTCCGGAGGCACATAAGAAAATGTCCTCTTTTCTTGTGGAGCGGTCCGAACGCCTCGGCAGGATAGATGCATCGATGGATCGCGCCAACGTCCCTCGGCAGTGTACACGACACTCTAGATCGGGTCGTACGTCCTCGGCAGAAATCGTGCTTAATAATAATAATTACACAATACTTTAATAATTTATTTCAGCTTGAAAAGCTAATTAATAAATTGAAAAATTCTTGAAATTTAATGAATTATTATTCTTGCTTGTTTATGGAATTAATTGTTACTCCTGTAAATGAGATTTAAATTGATAAATTGGAATTTTTTTGAATTGAAGGAATTTAATTAATATAATAAGAATTGTTACATTTGAAGGAATTTGATTATCTCTGCTGATTAAATAGATTATTGTAAATTCTGTAAATCATGCTGATTTAAATATTCTAGTTATATTTCAGTTATTATTATTGACCCATAGTGAGTGTCAAAGTCGGTCATCTCGTCTCTACCACTTCGAGATTAGGCTTGATACTTACTGGGTACACGTTGTTTACGTACTCATACTACACTTGCTGCACTTTTTGTGCAGGATCTGAGACAGATACTAGTGGAGGACCTATCATCACATACCCACGTCATCTTGAGGCATAGTGGTGAGCTGCCTTTCTGAGCCGTTCTGCAGCTACCGGTGTCTCTTCTTATATTTATATTCTATCTATTTCATTTCAGACAGTATTTGAAGTTTTGTATAATCTACTAGATGCTCATGCATTTGTGACACCGGGTCTTGGCACACACATATTGGTAGAAGTTGGTATTTTATTATTTTCTTGGAATAAAAGTTTAATCAATGTACGTATGACTTATTAGTTGGCTTGCCTAGCTGTAGTGTTGGGCGCCATCACGACCTATAGGTGAAATTGGGTCGTGACAACAGGTATGGAAATTCTTATATTCATGAGATTTAGAGATTGGATCTTCTTAAAGGAAGATTATTCCTTTGGTTGCAAACTGTGAACACATGTTAAGGGTTAGATAACTGATTGTATGTGTTATGGATAGGTCACTATGGACCTTTGGGAGGCTGTTCACCTAATCAAAATGGTTTGAATCGGCTTGAGGGCATATTGGTAGGCCTAGTAGGATTGTGTATTCTGCACTGGATTGGATTTTCTTACTCATCATAGCATTTTCTAGGGGTGTGTCATCAGCAAGAGTTGATCTTATTCATGTATTAATTTATCACTTGCATTACGCTCTTATGTTACGATGAGTTGTGAGACTATTTGACTATTCACACGTATGATGTTGTCCTGTTTAGGCCTTGTGGCGATATTTAAGCGAGATGGCTCTTGAGATGTTGAATTGCTTATTGCATCTTAGTCGTGCTTTGCATGTATGTGGTATAATGTGCTATCCATCTCCCCATGGTTATGGGCATGCACTTCGCGTGCTTGCTGGTGATATACTTGTGTTTAATAAGTATGAGAATTTTGGCTTATGGGTATCTCCATGTAGATTGATAAGTTTTATCGGGTTGTGCGATGTAGTGGAGTTATGTTGGAATACGATTCCTTATGTTATTCTGTGAGTTTTGTTTTTCCCTTGTGTGATGGATTCATAGAATTGTTATTTTGTGGTTATATCTGTTGAACTTGTTGGACAACTCTCTTATTTGGTTATCTTTCCATTATTGGTCATATTCAAGTTGTTGCTTGCATGGTGCACGGATTTCATCGTATGTGGTTCTATGTGGTATTTGTTGTGGCGTGTTGCTTGAGAAGCTTGTACTAGGTGAGACGAGGTTATTGGACCTGGAATTAATACAATCAGATTTGGATGAGGTATGTTTGGAAGAAGAATGTCATTACTCAGCTTAGAATTTAGCAATGGTTCTTGCTGGGCGAGAGAACTCCACGAATTATTAATTTGATGGGTTGTTAAGAGTCTCTACACGATTATTTTCATTAGTAGTAAATTTTGGGACAAGGTTTTACTTAATATGAGGTATTACCCGTACCGGGTTTGGTAGTGATCAACTATCGTAGTCGGAAGGTATTGCTATAAGTACATAAGTTATGTGATACATCGTGTGGTTATATCTTGGCAGTATATTTATGGCTTGATTAGATTGATATAGTATATATATACAAGAATCAGCTCTTAGAGGGAGTTCCCAGGGTGGCAATTTGGTTCCAAGGATTATAAGTTAAGGTTGAAAGAAGAATCTTTAGTAATGATTGTGTTGACCGGCTTATATGGATTGATGTGATATGAGATCCCCCATAATGATGTGTATGATGAGTTTATACAGTGATTTGGCAGCTTTGGAAAGACTCTTTGCATGTTTGAGGACGAGCATATATCTAAGTGGGGAGAATGTAACTACCCAATCGATCGTTTTACGCTTTAGCATTTCTGTTCAGTTGCTTGAGATCTTGGGTAGCTTCATATGATGCATGATGACTTGCATATATGGTTGGTTTTGATGTTGCAAGGTTCGTGATTAATTTGATAGAGTGACTCTCAATTTGGAATCCTTAAGTTGGAAGAGTTGACCAAGGTTTGACTTTTGAGTAAACGACCTCGTAATTGGGATTTGATGGTTTTAATAGATTCTTATAGCGATTTTGAACTTGGGCATGTGTTCAAATTTGGATTCGGATGTTCCTAGAAGGTTTTGACTCTATTAGTTGAAAGTCAGTAATTTGAAGAATTGGTGGGTTCATAAGCTTGGCCGGGAGTTGAGTTAAGTGTTATTAGACTCCTATTGTGGTTTTGATGTCACGCCCCGAACTCGAGAAGCGCGACCGGCACTCAACTGAGTGAACCCAGTCGAGTAAGCCTACGTTACATTAACCTCTCATCATAACTCATGTATGATTTATCAAAACATAATTAGATCATGACTTTCATATTGAATACATTTGGCTCAATGGCCCATAAATATTTTTTTTTCTTTTTCTCTCGTGATGGGTACTTAGCTTCATAAATATCTGTGAACATAAATACATGACGAAACTCAAAACTTAAGTACATAACCCATAGTGTACATGGAGCTTCTATGACAATAGATACCTAAGTACATAAAACCAACTAGACTCGAATTCCCCCTAGAATTGTAGCGGGCTCACCATAATCTGCCGCGCAAAAGATCCCTACCAAAGATCCATATCATCCTGTAGAAGTATTCTTGCATCCATTACAAGATGCAGCGTCCCCGGCAAAAGGGACATGAGTACATGTGGAATAGTACTCACATGTAAGGCAAACAACACAACATATGAAATCATGGTAATTCAAATAAGAGTCATATGAAGTACATCAAGAACTAAGAAATATCCCATAGATTCACATTTCAAGTCTCGTTATGCTTACATCATTTTAAATTTCGTTTAGGATTAACTGAGCCATATGAACTATGCGTGGAATACATAATATAAAGTAATTGAAACAACATGTTCAAACAAGGCCAATTAAAATGGCACATAATATCTGCGTTAACAATGCGTCTCACTAGACCGTCCATATCCCTCTCTTATCTTACACCTATACATTTTATAGACCGTCCTTAGTGTTCACATGTCATATTAAAGACTTATATCTTTCATAGACCGTTCATTGGATTCCATAGACAATACACCTATGCGTTTCATAGACCGTTCATAGGATTTCATACACAATACACCTATGCATTGCATAGATCGTTCATAGGATTCACATATACCATACAATACACATGTGCATTTCATAGACCATTCACAGTGTTTACAAAATACACATATGCGTTTCATAGACCGTTCACAGTATTTACTTACACAATATACATTTGCATTTCATAGACCGTTCACAGTGCTTACACAATACACCTGTGCGTTTCATAGACCATTCACAATGTTTACTTACACAATACACCTGTGCGTTTCATAGACCGTTCACAGTGTTTACTTACACAATACACCTGTGCATGTCATAGACTGTTTACAATGTTTACTTACACAATACACTTGTGCTTTTCATAGACCATTCACAGTATTTACTTACACAATACACATGTGTATTTCATAGACCGTTCACAGTGTTTACTTATACAATACACATGTGCGTTTCATAGATCGTTCACAGTGTTTACTTACACAATACACATGTGTGTTTCATAGACCGTTCACAGTGTTTACTTACATAATACACCTGTGTGTTTCATAGACCATTCACAGTGTTTACTTACACAATACACCTATGTATTTCATAGACCGTTCACAGTGTTTACTTGCATAATATACATGTATGTTTCATAGACCGTTCACAGTGTTTACTTACACAATACACCTGTGCGTTTCATAGACCGTTTACAGTGTTTACTTACACAATACACCTGTGTATTTCATATACCGTCCATAGGGTTCATACATATTATTATGCACATAACCATATATAAACTCAAAGCGACTTGATTAACATTGTATTAAGGTCATAATTTCCCGGATCATTGGAACACTTCATGTTCGTGATCATCATGGAGAAACATAGCTCATTACATTAGCACATGCATGGTGAATCAATAAGTCAATTTCAATAGCACATGAGCCCAATTTCTTTTCTTAAGGTTCACCATCATTTTAGCATAGGACATCTCCCTTTCATCTCGTTATTCATTCACTTGACATCTTGAGGTCATTAGCTAAGTTCATGATTCTTGAGAACTTAACATCGATGTCATTTACACACATTATGTCAAAAGCATAAAACTTTAGTCGAAACCATTGGGACATACAACACCTCATAATTCTCATTTAGGCAAATGACCACATTTCATATTCATACTATCACTTCATTAGTACTTTCAACTGCTTACAACATCATTATTTCATTGGCTCCTTTTTTCCATACATATTATTCTTCATTCATGGCACGATAGCCGTATCTCATATTCCATACTTTCATTTCATTACTTTCAAGTCCCATCATCATAAACACCAACGTAGAGAATATTCTTAAAGTACCTTTCCCCAAAAGGGCAATACAAAATTTCAACTCATAAATATGTAACGGCTTAAAATACATTGGAGTACTTATGAAGCGTAGCATTAGTTAGGACAACCATATTTGGACATGACTTAAGTATATAAGCTTTTGGCTAATTCTATTTTCGGAGTCAATTTAGAATAATTGAATCACGGCTCATTTTATAATATTTCAGACATCATTTCATTTCATTGGCGCTATTGGCCACAATCATAACTTTCATCATTGGCACGGTGTCTACACTATATATCCCCAACTCACTACTTTCACTTTCAAGCATTATTATAGATTATCGATAACAAAGAATCTCTAATCACAACTTTTAGTACACCTATGAGCAATTAAGAGTCTTAGGCACATTGAGACTTCTTACACAATTTGGCATAATAGCCTTCACTTGAAACACTGCTTGGAGTCATAATATTTTTATATCCAACTCATGCTTCGAACTCATTCCCGAAGGATAACATCATATGATAAGATTATCCAGAATACATTTTGAACATATACCTTTGAACACAAAGATTATTCGGAATAGTTAATTTATAAAGGATAACTCGGGACTTACAAGAATATCATGGAATTCAATTCTAGAAAAGAAGTTTAGCCAACATACCTCGCTTTTAGCTTTCCTTAAATTACTACAATATTCCAAAAATTCTAGCAATCCCAGTCTATTTTGAGACATAACAAACTTGAACCATAATTAAGAAGATATTCATGGTTTCAGCTCATTTGAGCATTTTACCAAACACTGGGTATGCAAATTTGGCTACAAGGTTCTTTTACAAGATTTCCTTCATTCTACTACCCAATGTTTACCCATTTGAGCTCAACAATCTTTCCACAAACCTTATTAGTACAAGAATGTATAAATAATACTCTTACACCCAAGAATCATACTCCTAATCACCCATCTTTTACCCCAAACTCGAAATTGAAGACTAGGGGTTTGAATCTTACCTCTTAGATGAAGATCTTGTGAGATTTCCTTGTTGGATTTCAAAGCTTGGGCAAGATCTTGGTGAACAAAACACTTCATCTACTTTCTCTCTCTAGAACACTCTCACTTCTCTTGAAAAAGCCTTAGATGATTGCCCCAAAATAAGCCCCAAAGCCGGGTTATGAAAATAAAAAAATTAACCCTCCAAAATCAGGTCTGAGGTCGCATAATGGACCGTGCAATGGGTATGCAGGTCGCACAATGCATCGCAGAATCGATGCCCAAAACTGGGCTGCGCTGGCCAGGTCTGCGATCATTTTGCGGTCGCATAACCACTTCTGATCGCATAATGGTTCTGTGATCACAAAATCGCATTCTGCTAGCCTTTGGTAATTTGGTCATAACTTCTTGTAGGAATATCCAAATGACAAACAGTTTGAAGAGTTAGAAACTATAAATATAGACCTTTATTTTTATAGGTAATACACCATATAAATCTTCATATCAAGAGAGTTATTCTTGTTTTAAATTAGGTCTTGTGTGAACTCACTTGAAACTTTATCCCATCATAACATTTTTAAACTTGACTTAGCCTTGGGGATCTTCTTAGACCATAAACCATTATTAATGCACCTCATACATATATTATCATGATCAATCGATATTATTCATATAATAGTCCTTGTCTGTATACAAAATAATATAATTAGCGCACATCAACTTTCTTTATAGCGCTTAAGTACTTCAAACTTTTTCGGGGTGTTACATTCTCCCCCACTTAAGAACATTCGTCCTCGAATGTTTTAAAAGTCACTTCTAATAATAGATTTACCATCCTTTTACCTCCAACCATTATGCATAGGCACTTATGACTACATGGGTCTTATACTTCCTTTCCAAAATTTTAACTTACTTATAGCCCTTATAATTTGGCTATCTTTATAATTTCTTAAAATTTTCGGCAGAGTTTCCCTTGTAACTAGGCTTATCCACCTACCAGAGAATCCTAGAAATCAATCCTAAACAACATATAGATATCACCACATTGCACCATATACATGAAATCAACAACTTTGACTTTTGAGGCCAACTGTATGACCTTGCTTACCTTGGTAGTATCCTTGACTTTTCTGACCTCCATTACGAGGACAATTGGTCACCTCATACATTATGCATGTCATGTGCATTATTCCTTTAATCCTTAGCCCTTTCTCATTTCGTAGCACGATGTGCAACATTCCTTGGTATTAACAAGGGAACTCTAAGACTAACTTAGAACCTTAACACACGATCGAGGATAGAAGAAGAGAAACATTTTCTAAATGTCGTTGTAACCTCCCTATTATAAGCGTGGCTGGCAACACACCGATAAGAGAAACTCTACTGACACAGCTCGATGACACCTTAGGACTCCTAAACCTGGATCTGATACCAAGTTTGTCATGCCCCGAACACTCGAGGAGCGCAATCGGCTCTCAACCGATTGAACCCAGTCGAGCAAGACTACGTTACATCAACCTCTCATCATAACTCATACATGATTTATCAAAACATAAATAGATCATGACTTTCATATTGAATACATTTGGCTCAATGGCCCATAAATATTTTTTTTCTTTTTATCTCGTGATGGGTACTTAGCTTCATAAATATCTGTGAACATAAATACATGACGAAACTCAAAACTTAACTACATGACCCACATTGTACATGGAGCTTCTATGACAATAGATACCTAAGTACATAAAAACAACTAGACTCGAATTCCCACTAGAATTGTAGCGGGCTCACCATAATCTGTCGTGCAAAAGATCCTTACCAAAGATCCATATCATCCTGTAAAATTATATCTGCATCCATTAAATGATGCAGCGCCCCCGAAAAAAGGGACGTGAGTACATGTGGAATAGTACTCGCATGTAAGGCAAACAACACAACATATGAAATCATGGTAATTCAAATAAGAGTTATATGAAGTACATCAAGAACTACGAAATATCCTATAGATTCACATTTCAAGTCTCGTTATGCTTACATCATTTTAAATTTAGTTTAGGATTAACTGAGCCATATGAACTATGCGTGGAATACATAATATAAAGTAATTGAAACAACATGTTCAAACAAGGCCAATTAAAATGGCACGTAATATCTGCGTTAACAATGCGTCTCACTAGACCGTCCATATCCCTCTCTTATCTTACACCTATACATTTCATAGACCATCCTTAGTGTTCACATGTCATATTAAAGACTTATATCTTTCATAGACCGTTCATTGGATTCCATAGACAATACACCATGCGTTTCATAGACCGTTCATAGGATTTCATACACAATACACCTATGCATTGCATAGATCGTTCATAGGATTCACATATACCATACAATACACATGTGCATTTCATAGACTATTCACAGTGTTTACACAATACACATATATGTTTCATAGACCGTTCACAATATTTACTTACACAATATACATTTACATTTCATAGACCGTTCATAGTGTTTACTTACACAATACACCTGTGTGTTTCATATACCATCCATAGGGCTCATACATATTATTATGCACATAACCATATATAAACTCAAAGCGACTTGATTAACATTGCATTAAGGTCATAAGTTCCCGGATCATTGGAACACTTCATGTTCGTGCTCATCATTGAGAAACATAGCTCATTACATTAGCACATGCATGGTGAATCAATAAGTCAATTTCAATAGCACATGAGCTCAATTTCTTTTCTTAAGGTTCACCATCATTTTAGCATAGGACATCTCCCTTGCATCTCGTTATTCACTCACTTGACATCTTGAGGTCATTAGCTAAGTTCATGATTCTTGAGAACTTAACATCGATGTCATTTACACACATTATTTCAAAAGCATACAACTATAGTCGAAACCATTGGGATATACAACACCTCATAATTCTCATTTAGGCAAACGACCACATTTCATATTCATACTATCACTTTATTAGTATTTCCAACTACTTACAATATTATCATTTCATTGGCTCCTTTTTTCCATATATATTATTCTTCATTCATGGCACGGTGGTCATTTCTCATATTTCATACTTTTATTTCATTACTTTCAAGGTTCATTATCATAAACACCAACGTAGATAATATTCTTAAAGTACCTTTCCCCAAAAGGACAATACACAGTTTCAACTCATAAATATATAACGGCTTAAAACACATTGGAATACTTACGAATCGTAGCATTAGTTAGAACAACCACATTTGGACATGACTTGAGTATATAAGCTTTTGGATAATTCTATTTTTGGAGTCAATTTGGAATAATTGAATCAAGGCTTATTCCATAATATTTCATACATCATTTCATTTCATGGGCGCTATTGGCCACAATCATAATTTCATCATTGGCATGGTGTCTACACTATATATTCCCAACTCACTACTTTTACTTTCAAGCATCTTTATAAATTATCGACAACAAAGAATCTCTAATCACGACTTTTAGTACACCTATGAGCAATTAAGAGTCTTAGGCACATTGAGACTTCTTACACAATTTGACATAATAGCCTTTACTTGAAACACTACTTGGAGTCATAACATTTTTATATCCAACTCATGCTTTGAACACATTCCCGAAGGATAACATCATATGATAAGATCATCCGGAATATATTTTCAACATATACCTTTCAACACAAAGATTATTCGGAATAGTTAATTTATAAAGGATAGATCGGAACTTACAAGAACATCATGGAATTCAATTCTAGGAAAGAAGTTTAGCCAACATACCTCGCTTTGAGCTTTCCTTAAATTACTATAACATTTCGGAAATTCTAGCAATCTCAATTTATTTTGAGACATAACTAAATTGAACCATAATTAGGAAGATATTCATGGTTTCAGCTCATTTGAGCAATTTAGCAAACACTAGGTGTGCAAATTTGGCTACAAGGTTTTTCTACAAGATTTTCTTAATTCTACCACTTAATCATTACCATTTGAGCTCAACCATCTTCCCACAAATCTTATTAGTACAAGCATATATAAATAATACTCTTACTCCCAAGAATCATACTCCTAATCACCCATATTTTAGCCCAAACTCGAAATGCAAAATTAGGGGTTTGAATCTTACCTCTTAGGTGAAGATCTTGTGAGATTTCCTTATTGGATTTCAAAGCTTGGGCAAGATCTTGATGAACAAAATACTTCATCTACTTTCTCTCTCTAGAACACTCTTACTTCTCTCTAAAAAGCCTCATATTATTGCCCTAAAATAAGCCCCAAAGCCTATTTATCAAATTGGGGTCGGGTTATGAAAATAACCCAAAGCATAATGGTTTTGTGATAGCAAAATCGCATTCTGCCAGACTTTGGTAATTTGGTCATAACGTCTTGTAGGAATATACAAATGGAAAACGGTTTGAAGGGTTAGAAACTTGACATATAGACCTTCTTTTGATAGGTAATACATCATATAAATATTCATATCAAGAGAGTTATGCTAGTTTGAAGTTTGGTCTTGTGCGAACTCACTTTAAACTTTATCCCATCATAAAATTTTCAACTTGACTTAGCCTTAGGGCTCTTCTTAGACCATAAACCATTCGTAATGCACCTCATACATATATTATCATAATCAATTTATATCATTCATATAATAGTCCTTGTCTGCACACAAAATAATATAATTAGCGCACATCAACTTTCTTTATAGCGCTTAAGTACTTCAAATATTTTCGAGGTGTTATATTTGAGACCTTAGATAGATTCATTTATTTAATTGGAATTGGTGTGCAAAGTTTGATTGTGATCCAGAATGTCCAAGTGTGATTCGGATGCGTTCGACGAAGTTTGAAAGTTAAGAGATGGATTTTGTTCTTCGATTCGTGGTTTTGACGTTAATCGTGGTATTTTGAGAATTTGAAAAAGTTAGAATTAGGTATTTGGACTTTTGGTTTGTTTGGACAGGGTCCCAGGAGTCCTAGGTGTGTTTCGCGATGGCTCCGGACAATTTTAGGGTTGCTTGGCAATTTTGGTACTGGTGCATCGCACCTGCGAGAGAGGTTGCGAAGATGCAAAGTCGCATATGCGGTGCAGTGTGCGCATAAGCACATGTTGGTCATGCTGGGAGAATGTCGCGGGTGCAAAATATTTGTAGTATATGCGGCGCCGTATCTGCGGAAGATGGGTGGCAGATGTGAAGTTTTGTCAGCTCAGGAACCGCAGATGCGAAAGGCTAGTCGCACCTGTGGCACTACGTCTGCGGAGAATTTATCGCAGAAGCGAGGTTGGCTTGTGGTTGGGAGTTTGCAGAAACAACGTCGCACCTATGGCTTAGTGAGCGCAGGTACGAGGATGCCTGACAGAGGGATATTTTCGCAAGTTATGCTCATTTTTCCTATTTTGAGTATTGCAGCTCGGTAAGAGACGATTTTGGAAGGGATTTTCACCATGATTTTGAGGGTAAGTGATTCCTACTTGATTTTAATTATATATCTTATTTCCTCATGGATTTATACACTTGAAGTATGAAATTTTAAAGATAAATTTGGAATTTTTATCCACAACTTAAGAGGGTGTATGTTGGTGATTTGCCCACCGATTTGGACTCAATTTTGGAATCTAACTACATATTTGGACTAGACATATTATAAGTCATCGAGATTTGTTATTGATTTCAGATTCTGGACACAAGGGCTCGGGTTGACTTTTGTTGACCATTTGGAAATTCTTCAAAGATCAAAGCTTTATAGATTGAGATTTCTTCCTATAGCATTGTTTGATGATTGGCTTGGATTTTCATGATTGGAGGGCAAGAACGAGGTTTTCACATGATTTAAGGTTGTAGGCTAGCCTGGATGAGGTAAGTATCTTGTCTAATATTATTGTGAGAGAACAACCCTTAGGATATGACCTTATTTGTTTTATTTAGAATGTTTGAAAAGCGACACATATGCGAGGTGATGAGTATATATGCGGGTGCTATATATGATGCATGACTGGAGTAGTCTTTAGGCTATATCATGTCTTGTTTTGGATATTGTACTTCCTATTATCATGCTTATTATGTTTGTACAATTACGTGAACCTCTTGAATCATATTATAGATCATGCGTAGGTGTTTATTTCCTGTTTGAACAAGATATTCTCTATTGTATGGTGTATCCGCCTAATCTGAGTCGTAATTGTATACTTTGCACATGCATACACCTTAACATGCTATTTTCCTCGGTCCATGAGTATATGATTTGATGCATGTTGTTTGTATATATGTGTTCTTTGTATATATTTTCTGTGTGATGGACTGGATTGACAAAACGTGTCTGGTATCTGCAGGTTGAGTTATTATAGCACGTGAGTTGTCCGTGCGGTGGTTATGGTTATGGCACGTGAGTTGTCTGTGCGATGGTTATAGATATGGCACGTGAATTATCCGTGAAGCGTGTGGATAAGGATCCATCTCCCTAGGGGCGTCCTCTCATATTTCTCCTTTGATAACGTACACGCCGATTATGAAAAACTGATTAGTGGCTGGATTTTGTGTATCTTCTCTATATGCAAACTCCTTAGATGTATACATGATTTTTACCGCATATCTTCTCTATATACTAGCTCCGGAATATATGCATGCCCTTTATGTATATCTTCTCTATATGCTGCTTTATTTGATGAAATGATTCATGGTACATATATGTTAATTTGTGTAACTTGACTTGTTTAGTGGGTTGCTCTAGTGGTGAGCACCATCCACTTCCAACCAAGAGGTCGTGAGTTCGAGTCACCCCAAGAGCAAGGTGGAGAGTTCTTGGACGGAGGGAGTCGAGGGTTTATCGGAAACAGCCTCTCTACCCTAGGGTAGGGTTAAGGTCTGCGTACAAACTACTCTCCCCAGACCCCACCAGTGGGATTATACTGGGTTGTTGTTGTTGTTGTTGTAACTTGACTTGTTTACTCATGCATATCTTCTCTAAATGAAACTGTGATGGTTATTTGATATTTCATGCATATCCTCTCTATATGCAGCTTTGATTGAAGGATTGATTTACATTACATATCTTCTCTATATGTTAACCTGTGTAACTTGGTATGAAACCTGTACATATCATATCTATATGCAATTGTTGACGAGTTATTTGATATCAAAAGTGTATCTTCTCTATATGCTGAACTATTAGTTGGTTTACGATGCTTATGCATATCTTCTCTATGTGCACCGATGGCCCTGACTGTACTTCATGCTTAGATTTTGGTACCGTTACTGTGTGCATATATATATATATATATATATATATATATGCTTTTGGTTGCACATGTTAAGTAAAGTGAGTATATTTTGACTTGAAACCTCGTCGCTACTTCACCGAGATTAGTTTTGATACTTACTAAGTACATAAGGTCGGTTGTACTCATACTACACTTTTGCACCTTGCGTGCAGATTTTGGAGGTGACCTGATGTGGATGACGAAAGCTAGAACTGAATATGTACCAGTGTTTCAGATGTAAACAACCACTTGTTCACGGTAATGTAGGACTTATATTTCTGTTTATGTAACCTTCAAATAAATGTTGCATTTATTATTCGGACTAGAGTTGTATTCTTAATCTTAGTAACTCATGACCTGTATTACCAATCATTGGGATATTATATGGAATTCAACCATCTTATTTATTGATTATTGATGATCTTTCATTCGAGTTGTGTTAATTTCTGTTTGGCTTACCTAACAGGTTGTGTGAGGTGTCATAACGACTTGGTGGGATTTTGGGTCGTAATAATTTGGCAATACTTTCTTTGGGTAGTGCCAGAAACTCTTCAGATGCTCTTGGTACTAACTTGCAGGTGTTTTCTAAGTCTTTTTGGAAATATTTATGGCCTCTAAAAATGAAAGGAGGTCTCTAAGACAAAATATGAAGTATTTAAGGAGAAAATAAGAATTATTTTAGGAGAAGTGAGAGTTATAAATCTGAAAAATTACAACTAGTCAAAACCTATTTTGATCCCTAAGATTAATATTTTAAATCTTGCAAATCCGTTCTCAGCGGGAACCTAAAACCTTAAAAAGTTAATTAGATTAGCATCCAAGAATGAAAACGTTGATATTAAGCTTTTCTTTTCCTTTTTATTTGTTAACCTTTTTCCATCTAAACAGTCAGTTAAAATCCAACAAGATTCAGAAATCACTTATAACGAGTCAACCTCTACTAAACGTATTAAATTAGGTTCTGATGGTATATATGAAGTAACTATAAAAGAATATAGGAGATATAAGTCAGGCATAAAGTAAGATTGAATTTATATACATTGGCAATGTATATAAATTATCGCCTCCGAAGAGCAAGAACGAGGTCATGAGTATGCTCGGAAGATTGAATTATATTAGCAGGTTCATTACTCAACTCATTACCACTTGTGAGCCCATATTCAAGCTATTAAAGAAAGATGCAACAATTAAATGGACGAATGAATGCCAAGAAGCTTTTGATAAGATCAAAGAATATCTATCAAATCCGCCTGTGTTAGTTGCGCCCGAACCAGGAAGACCTTTGTTCTTATACTTGACGATCTTGGAAAATTCTTTTTGTTGTGTCTTGGGGCAACATGATGTGACCGGGAAGAGAGAACAAGCAATCTATTATTTGCGCAAGAAGTTCACAAGTTACGAGGTCAAGTTCACTCTGTTGGAGACGACCTGTTGCGCCCTAACTTGGGTTACTCAGAAGCTAAGACATTATTTGCTAGCTTACACAACTTACCTCATAACCAGAATGGATCCCCTGAAATATATATTATAGAAGCCGATGCCAACTGGAAGATTAGCGAAGTGGAAAATTTTGCTTACTGAGTTTGACTTTGTCTATGTCACTCGCACGGTAATGAAAGCCCAAGTCTTGGCAGATCATCTGGATGAAAACCTGGTTGATGATGAATACTAGCCATTGAACACTTACTTTCCGGACGAGCAAGCAAATTCAGTTGAAGTGGTTCCAGAAAACATCAATGCTTGGAAGATGTTCTTTGATGGGGTTATGAACGCAAAAGGTGTAGGGATTGGGGCAATTCTCATTTTGCCTGCTGGTCAGCATTATCCGGCCATGGCCCGGCTTTGGTTCTTTTGTACGAACAATACTGCTGAATATGAAGCTTGTATAATGTGCATGAACATGGCGATTGATCTGGATGTGCAGAATTATTGATCATGGGAAATTCTGACTTGATTATTCGATAAGCTCGGAGTGAATGAAAAACTTGGGACATCAAGCTAATACAATATAGACAACATTTGGAAGACCTCGGTAAACAATTTAAGTCCGTTGAGTTTAAATATATTCCTTGATTCCATAATTATTTAGCAAATGCACTAGATACTTTGGCTTCAATGCTACCGTACCCGGGTAATACTCATATTGGCCCATTGGAAATTCAAGTCCGAGAATGGCAAGGTTATTGCAATGCAATTAAAATAGAGTCAGGTGGCGATCCATGGTATCACGATATCAAAAGGTTTTTGAAAAAAAAAAGAATATCCCGAACAAGCAAGCGGAGATCAAAAGAGAACCATCAGAAGGATTGCCAGTAGTTTCTTTCTGAGTGGAGAAATCCTGTACAAAAGAACTCCAGATTTGAATATGTTGAGATGTATGGATTATCGAGAAGCTAAGAGGATTATGAACGAAGTACATATAGGGGTATGTGATACCCATATGAACGGGTACGTCCTTGCAAAGAATATACTCCGAGTAGGTTATTATTGGATGACCATGGAAAAGGATTGTTTCAGCTTTGTCTGCAAGTGTCATCAATGTCAGATACACATTGACCTGATTCACTTGCCGCCTTCGGAGTTACATCCTATGTCAGCGCCTTGGCCATTCGTCACCTGGGGCATGGATGTTATTGGGCCGATTAAGACAAAAGCTTCAAATGGTCACAGATTCATTTTGGTTGCCATCGATTACTTCACAAAATGGATACAAACGGTCACTTTCAAAGTTGTAACCAAGAAAGCAGTGGCAGACTTTGTGCATTCCAACACCATTTGCCATTTTGGTATTCCTAAAACTATCATTTCGGACAATGCCGCAAACCTAAACATCCACTTGATGAGAGAGGTATATGAGTAATTCAAAATTATGCATCGCAACTCTACCCCTTATCGGCACAAAGCCAATAGTGTTGTCGAAACTGCTAACAAGAATATCAAGAAGATTCTTCAGAAAATGGTCCAAGGTTCTAAGCAGAGGCATGAAAGTTGCCTTTTTCACTATTGGGATATCGCACAATCGTGCGCACATCAGTAGGGGCCACCTCACTTATTGGTTTATGTCACTGAAGTCGTGATACCGACAGAAGTTAAAATTTCCTTGCTTCAGAGCATTGTTGAAGATGAGATTGAGGATGAGGAATAGGTCAAGACCCGATTGGAATAATTGACCTTGATTGATGAAAAACGATTGGCCGTAATTTGTCACGGGCAGTTGAACAAAGAATGGCATGTTCCTACAACAAGAAAGTGCGGCCCAGGAAGTTTGAAATGGGGCAACTCGTTTTGAAATGTATCCTCCCAAATCATGAAGAAGCTAAAGGAAAATTTGCTCCAAATTGGAAAGGTCCATTGTAACAAGAGTTTTGCCAAACGGAGTGTTATATTTGGGATACATCGAAGGACAAGTCCCCGAGATAACTGTCAATGCATATGCGATCAAAAGGTACTATGTTTGACTCATTACTCAGTGCTGACATTCGCGGATTGAGATGAAGAAGACTTCAATTCGTGCTACCCAAACACCACTAGCCTTTTACAAACCCCTTTGAGACGGTTACTTTCTTTGATTACCCTCTTCGGAACCTTGTTGAAAAGATAAAGAAAGAAAAGCAAAAGAAATTAAAAAAAAATCAAAAAACAAAGTTCATGTTTATTGAATTATGTCCAACATGATTTCGAAATGATACGTATGCAGCCTCACTTTGGGGTTCGGTCACACCAAAACACAAATCCACATTCCCCAAAAGAGTTAAGCTAGGGAAGCTTTTATGATATTTTGGTGATGATTTCGCCCGAAAGTTTCTAAAGTTGTAGTTTAATCAAACTTATTTTGACCCAAATCCATTTCAAGTCCTTCCAACTAATCGTTGAGAATGTTCAAGAATCGGACGCTACGGGTACTTGGATCTGATGCAACCAAAATGAGAGAAATCAAATAAGAGAGTCTTATTGGTGAAAATCCTCACATGCACCGTAGGGCGACGGTGAGTAGAGAAAATAAAATGAGAGAGTCTTGTTACTGAAAACTAGCAAAGGGTACTATAAGGCGATAAAGAGAATAGAAATGAGAGAGACCGACTAGTGAAAATCCGAAAAGGGCACTACTGATCAAAAAGGAGTAGCCACACTGTCATGGAATCAACACAGTCTTGGGCAATGTTTCTCAATTTCAGGATAAGGGTTGTGATGAGTTTCTGAAAGTCGGACAATTTACGCGGATCGAGCCTCCAGTCCAAGAGGCATGTCATGATTATTGAAGTCCGCATGTACTCCCAGATAAGTCCTTCTTTCCATTCCCCTAAAGGGAGGCCTCTTGTTTAAACTCTTACTCTCCTCCAGTTGTTTACTCACCTGTACAATTAAAGTTTCCTTGAATCCCTTTTGGTCAAGCTCTATTACGAGATTAAGGAAAAGAAACGATAGCAAGACCGATTATAGGGCTCTCGTTTGATGCGAGCTGATATATTCATAGGCACCCAGCCTCGACAAAGGCATCAAGTCGACCCCGACTGGCCATGATTGGCAGATGCTCTAAAATTGAAAAGGTTAAGTTCCGTTGCGCGACTAACTATCGTGGCAAAAGTTTGAAAAGCCCTTTGCTCTCCAAGGCCAAAAATACAATTGGTATTCATGAAACAACTAGTTGCAGTTGAAATCATCATCCAAAGAAGATGGGTTGAGATCAAGCGTCGAAGCATTCAAGGCCACAAAACCAACCACCATTTTAAACTAACAATTCTTCTTTGTTGAAAAATAGGAAACATGCGCAATGCAGAAAAACAACCTTGCAAAAGCAGGTATCACCAAAAGGAAATCATGCGGAGATTAAGAATAGCTCTGCAACACAAAAACTCGCAAAAGGTGATGTCTTCTTAAAATTCTTTCCCACATTTTGCTCATATTTTAAATGCATTCAAAATCATGCTAGTATATGGTACACTATTCCCTAGCTGCATTTTTCAACATAGGGTACACCACTCCCTAGATGATGATTTTTATACATAGGGTACACCACTCTCTAGTCTCTTTTCCAGTATAGGGTATACTAATCCCTAGCTGTGTTTTCCAACATAGGGTACACCATTCCCTAGTTGATGATTTTAGATATAAGGTACACCACTCCCTTGTCGTTTTGCCAGTATAGGGTACACCAATCCCTATTTGTATTTCTAACATAGGGTACAACACTCCCTAGTTGATTGATCTTAAATGCGGGGTACACCACTCCTTGATATCCTTGCTAATATAGGGTACACTACTCTCTCGTCTTCTTAATAGTATAGGGTACACTAATCCCTAGCTGTGTTTTCCAACATAGGGTACACCACTCCCTAGTTGATTGATCTTAAATGCGGGGTACACCACTCCTTGATATCCTTGCTAATATAGGGTACACTACTCTCTCGTCTTCTTAATAGTATAGGGTACACTAATCCCTAGCTGTGTTTTCCAACATAGGGTACACCACTCCCTAGTTGATTGATCTTAAATGCGGGGTACACCACTCCTTGATATCCTTGCTAATATAGGGTACACTACTCTCTCGTCTTCTTAATAGTATAGGGTACACTAATCCCTAGCTGTGTTTTCCAACATAGGGTACACCACTCCCTAGTTGATTGATCTTAAATGCGGGGTACACCACTCCTTGATATCCTTGCTAATATAGGGTACACTACTCTCTCGTCTTCTTAATAGTATAGGGTACACTAATCCCTAGCTGTGTTTTCCAACATAGGGTACACCACTCCCTAGTTGATTGATCTTAAATGCGGGGTACACCACTCCTTGATATCCTTGCTAATATAGGGTACACTACTCTCTCGTCTTCTTAATAGTATAGGGTACACTAATCCCTAGCTGTGTTTTCCAACATAGGGTACACCACTCCCTAGTTGATTGATCTTAAATGCGGGGTACACCACTCCTTGATATCCTTGCTAATATAGGGTACACTACTCTCTCGTCTTCTTAATAGTATAGGGTACACTAATCCCTAGCTGTGTTTTCCAACATAGGGTACACCACTCCCTAGTTGATTGATCTTAAATGCAAGGTACACCACTCCCTAATATCATTGCTAATATAGGATATACCACTCCCTAGTCTTTTTACCAGTATAGGGTATACCAATCCCTAGTTGTGTTTCCAACGTAGGCATCACTTCTAAGTTGATTGATCTTAAATACAAGTTACACCATTCCTTGATCTCATTTCCAAGATAAGGTACATTATTCCTTAGTCTCATTTACCAGTATAGGGTACACCAATCCCTAACTATATTTTCCAAGGGTATACCACTCCTTAGTTGATGAACTTAAATGCAGAGTACACCATTCCCTGATCTCATTACTAATATAGGGTACACCACTCCCTAGAATCTTTACCAATATAGGGTACACCAATCCCTGACTGTGTTTTCCAACGTAGGGTACACCACTCCCTAGTTGATAATCTTAAATGCAAGGTACACCACTCCCTGATATCATTGCTAATATAGGATACACTACTCCCTAGTCTCTTTACCAGTATGGGGTACACCAATCCCTAGTTGTGTTTTCTAATGTAAGGTACACCACTCCCTAGTTGATTGACCTTAAATGCAGGGTACACCATTATCTGATTCCATTGCCAATATAGGGTATATCATTCCTTCCCTAGTTGTACTTTTCCCGACAAAAGGTACACTGATCCTTAGTCGAGCCATAATTTTGACAATAAAGGTAAACCATCCCCAAAGAATCATGATTTTCTCATGATACACCATTCCCGACATTTTATTGCCTTTAATAAAGAAGTAGTGTAGAATTTTAGTTACAATAAATCACGAAATTTTTTTAGTACAAAACTGGGGCATAAAATCTCATTTGTTGGTTTGTTTTGATGTCTAAGCATGTTTTACTTCAAAGAACAAGGTTTGAGATGACCAAAAGAAGACAATCCAAAATAGAGAAAAGAAAAGAAGAGAAGCCAATTCGAGGTGCGAAAACAAATAAAAGAGGACATGGACTATTCAAGACATGATTGAAGTCACGAGCATTACATCCTCCATTTTGATAAGTGCAGAATCCATAAAAGAATGAACTAGCACATACAGCTGAGAGGCATCAAGGTTTAGATCAGAGTATGCACGAAGTACCAGTCAAGACTCAAGACCAAGCTTCAAAAGACTTATTGTTAGGAATTTTGTTACTCATAGTTGATAGGCATGTTTAGTTTCTTTTGATGTTGATTTTGGTGTAATAAGGAGCTCACCAAGCAGTAACATCAGCAACAACAGTGAAATCACAGCTTCTCGGTAGTCCCAGCTACCAAAACTTCCAAAACTACACTGATCTGATTCCTTTATATCCAAGGATATGTAGGCAACCTCTGAAGCAAGGTTCGGTCAAATGTTTTTAAAATGCCTCCCATGGAGTATCAAACGGGCAAAAATTATTCCTAATTTCTCACTTTATCTTTGCCCGAAAACTCTTCATGTTGTCGATCAAAGAGGAGCAACTGCGAGCACATAATTTTTGCCTTACACTTAAAACGCTCCTAAAATAGCCTAGAATTGTTTTAATTACCTCTATAGAATTTTAGGAATTTAATTCAATTTTTGTTTAATTTATTTGTCATTTATTTGTAATTTTATGCATATTAGAAACACATTAAAATCATAAAAAGGATCAAAAAATATTTTGTATCTTTTATTCATTGCATTTTTAGATTTTAATTGCATTGCTAGCATTTAGTTGCATGTTAGTTGCAGTTATAAAATACGAAAATCACAAAATGCATTTAGCTATTTTTATTTATTTTATTTTTATTTTTTAGTTTCAATTAGTTAGTCAAATTATTAATTCAAATATTTTAATTAGTTTAATTGTTACATCAATCAGAATAGGTTAAATTTGCATATTAGATTTGATTTAGGATTTAATTAAGAGTGGCCATTTAAATAAAGAGATCTTTACACAAATAGTCGGTCATATTTATTGTTTACTTTCGCTAGCCATATATATAGTTTATACATTGATTATACATAATTATACATATATAATACATAGATTATGCATATATTATATCTCCATCGGCTATTTTAGTTTAAGTGATTGGGTGGGCTGCTATTTAGGTTAATTCTTCTTAAACAAAACAAAGGCAAGAAATTGAAGGAACCTTCTGCTGGGCCAAACAACCCAGTTGTCTATAACATCATCCCAGACCCGCTTTAACCCGGTCCAACCTTTTCATTAAACCAAACGACGGCGTTTTGGGTCAAAATGATCTCCATATTTCATCAATGTCAATCCAATAGTTTAGAATTCTTTCCCTTATAATTTTCCTAACA
>AWOL01S0028484.1:0-30120 GCA_000715115.1 Nicotiana otophora | reverse complement strand
CCCTCAATTCCCTAAGAAATCACTATATCTCCACGTTTAGTAGATCTAGGAAATGCCCAAAACCCTAATCTGTCTCATTTTGATTTTTTCCCAATTTTTGCCTATTTTGCGTTGTAAATTACATCAATCGACTGCTCTCGATGAGAGCTATCGATTGACGTTAGTTTTATTCCCCTACACGGCCGCTCGAGATTAGTCAACCATCGTTGACCACCCTAGACCCACCTAGCTTTCCCATTTTTTCTTCCAGCTTGCAGGAGATAGTGTTCAATGCATCACAAGATATGCTTCTAAGCTTGAACCTGTGGTCGTGGAGCACTGACTCCTGTTGGCCAGAATTTGTTTGCTCTTTTCAAGTGCAACTCTGAGATGATAATCTCTTCCTCATGTTCTTCATTTTCTTTTATTTAGTTAATTGGTTAATAATCCACTATTTAATTTTAAATTGGTTGTCAAATATTGTTCACATGATAATTAGGTGGCATGTTTAAAAAATGGCTCAATACATGACAGCTAGTTTAGTTGCATTTTAAACTTATCTTGACTTTTAAAATGTTGTTTTTTTTAGTTTTTCAATTTAAATTTGAAATTGGCTTGATTGATTAACTATGTGTTTCGGATTGAATTGATTTTGTGAAATGTGCCTGTCTTATGGATAGCCCGGTTGGTTAAGTTTAGAAGTTTAATGGGTAGGGCAAAGTAGGGGTCATGAGCTTATTGATAGTAAATATAGGGTTGTAAAAGGGTAGCGTAGGGAAATTAATTTATGGAACAATCTTATAACTGTTTGTGAAGTTTCTAAAAGGTATAAAAGGTCTGATGCGCAAATAAAAGAAAGAAAATGGGTCAGGTACTTGGGGACTATAAGAACAAAACAGAAAAAGGAAAGGGGTTTTAAAGAAAAGAAACAATTGAAAAACATGCCTTGGAATCATTTATAAAAGAGGACACTCCCTCACACATTTCTTATTCACTGACATTTATTCACCCTCACTCACACAATACACACTCACACACGCATCTAGAAATACACAAAAATAATTGAAAGCTATGGAATTCAAAATTCCAGATCAGAAAATTCAAAAGCTCCAAAAAATCAAAACAAAAACAAAAAAAGAGAGAAAGGATTTTAAAAGTGATTCTAAGTTCTGTTGAGTTGCTTCAGTTAATTTTTGATTTTTTAAGTTGATGTTTGGATTTGAAACTAAAGTTGTGTGTTGATTTTCTACTATTGAACTTACTGCTTAGTAGTTGAGCTTCCATCTCCATCTGTAGACATTTATTTGGTTACTTGCTGTTATTTCTTGCTGTTAGGTATGTTAAAATTCTATTTGTAATTCGCTTTTGAGTGTAGAAATGAAAAGTTGAATTACTGATTTCATGATGATACCTAATTCCATATGCTATTTGTATTTGGTCACCATATATGTTCACCTTTGTTTTCTCTATTAGTGTTTGATTATGATTGTTTGTTTGAGCTGAATATTCTAAATTGAAATTACTCGTTAATTAGTTAGCTGCTACTGATAGTGTTTTGTTCTCATTAAGCATATTAGTAACTGAAATATCTTCATGTTCAAACTGTTAGTCATGCATTTAGTGAGTTCATGAGGATTTAGTTTGAATCTACTTATTGTTAACGCGTTTAATGTATGAGGATGGAGCTTAAGTGTTAAGTCCAAGTTGAAATCCCATGCATGAGGAGTTACACGCTAAATGTCTGGACTCCATGCATTGTAGCACAGTCTAATTCCAGAAAGGGAGAGTTTTAGTGCATAGAAGTGGTATTAGTGTAAACAAAATTTGGATTATGATTTTAGTATTGTGATGTAAATTTGAATGACCATGTATTCGTTATTGAATGAGTGTGTAATTAGTCTTAGTGTTCCTGTGGTGTATGAGAATCATGTAGAAAGACTCAGTGAATGTTTAGAAATTATTGGACCTGGTTAGCTGGCCCAAACAAAGTTATCTCATCAATTTGAAGTCAAGTGGACTCCGAGCTATGCAGGTATCTGGGCCCAACTTCAGGCCCGTTTGAAAGTCTGCCTTATCATGTTAGTAGGTAGACCCGTCCAAGGGTTTGAGGCATCCTGGGCTTCACTCCAAGCCCATATCTACTAACGTTTGAACTGCCAAAAGTCTCAGTGTAAGCCTTTAATCATACCCAACTAATACTCCATTAATTAATTATTAACCAATGCAATATCAAGCCAACCTAGATAGAGCAACTAATCAGGTTTTCTAAAAGAAGGAAAAACACAATCAACCGCATGGGCCCGTGTAAATAAGTTCGAATCAATATATTTGCATTTTAGTCATCAGTTTTATCTCATGTATCATTGTATTTGGTTGTGGATAAGTTTCAGTACTTAAAAATTTCAAACGCTAATTTTAGAGGCTTATTCACTCCTTTATATACTTTCTCCACAAAATTTATCCATAACCATGGACCTTCAAATGAATCTCAGACTGACAAACCCAAGAACCCCAAACCCAAAACCGCCGATTTTCTCTCTAGCAAAGGCGATTGTCTTCTATAATGTTATTACAACGCCTTTATGTCATCTGTTCCAATATCCGATGGCTTAAAACCACCAGACCTATCAAAAAACAACCCCATAGATGCTGAGCATCCTACCCAATTAATTTCATTAGAAAAATGCTCCCCAGTTGCTGCAATCCCTGAAAAACCTGACACGACCACTGTAGCTCCTACGCGATTGGGTTCAAGCGATAATCACCAGGTCAAGACTGGATCAATTATGGAAATTCAAATCAATGGAGATGATACGCAAGGTCAAGAATTAAGATTCAACAAACCGGCAAATAAAGATTTGCAAAATGAAACAATGCTCATTGAAGCGAAAAATCTCCTGGGCTCATAAGACACTACCTCTATCAATTCTGGGTTTAATCGAGCCATTCCAAACATTGGAGAATCATCTTCAGCTCCACATCAAACTCCTCACCACAATATGAATCTTTCCATCATCAGAACTGTCAAGCAAGCTCGAATGAACTGCCCAGCAGAGCACAAAGTAGGTGCACATGTAATCCCAGAATCAGAAAATGACCCATGTCAATACAAATTGTTTGGTAATAATGCAGGGATTATTACTGAAGTGCCCAAAGGGAAGGTAGATGAACAGAATATTTCAACAATGCAAAAAAGTAATTCTGCAGATCCACAAGTACCAGCTGCTCGACAAAATGCCACAGTCAATTGTATCAATAATTTGACTGAGCAAATTGATGTACATGCTTCCCAATATGAAGTTGAAGGTAGTCGTCAAGGAAATTCACAAATAGAACCAACAAAAGATTGCGCTCATTTGGTGCCCACTCTAAAAGCTATAATATTAGCAGGGCATAATGAACTACTTGATAAGTCCAATGCGAATCAAATGCAGCAGCGATATGTAACCAACAAGAAAAGTCACAACATCTGTACACCAGTGCAATAACAGCAATATCCAACAGACACAAGACTCCCAGTTACAAATGCACTGGTAGTCAACCAAACAGCTGCTCCTTTAGCCCTAGGTAACACCTCACCTAATATTGAGACCTATGGGAATGTTCAGAACAACCAGGAAATCAAAACTTCACCAAATACTATCCCAGATACTAAAGCGCCTAGCATAAACAATTTCCCCCAAAATATCGTCCAACTTTGACAAACACAATGCCCACCAAAAAACAGCAGTACACTATCACCAAGGAAATTCCAATTCTAACTCAGCACCTAAAGATATCAAAAAACCAACCAGCAACACTGCACCACCACCTCATACTGTTACACATTCACTAGCGACCAAATTAAGAGCTAAACAAGCAGCAGAGACAACCCTATCTATTTCACACCTCCAAAGATCACCACCAAACAAGGCCAACCAGCAGTTATATTTGCCAGAAAAGATTACATGATTACCTTGGCCAGCAGATGCCAGTACACTATCATAGGCAAGTTCCTGAACTCCATGCCAAGAATGGAACAAATCAGGAGAAGCTTTATTGCACAAACTGAACTAAAAGAAGGAGTCAAAATTTCTTATTTCAATGCTAGAACTGTCTACATTGACCTCGACAATGAGTATGATTACGCCATTGTCTGGACAAAACAATTCATGTTTATACAGGGTCAAAGAATGCAGCTCCAAGCATGGACTCCTACTTTTAAGGCTAATGAAGATTCTTCTGTGATACCTACCTGGGTGATAGTACCAGAATTACCATGGCATTTATATTACATGGGGGTTCTTATAGTGTTGTTATCTCCGATTGGTAAAGTATTGCACCTGGATGTTGCATCTATGCAGAAGACTAGGGGAAGTGTTGCAAAGGTGAAGAATGCAGATAGATTTGACAAAATCAAGACCTCACCATGTCTGGCTTGGATTTGATGAAGAGCATGATGAGAATGGAGATGGCCAATGGCTTGAAGTAGAATATGAGTATTTGTCTAATTACTGTCTACAATGCAAATATCTGGGGCACTCGATGCAACAATGCCCAACAAAAAAAAAGAGGATGAGGGTTAAGAAACAGGATGTTGCTGAAGCATCAGGTAAACAGGACAACCAAAGCATCTTCAACAATGTAAGAAGCACAAGCATGCAGAAAACACAGGTTCAGATCTTACAAATGCAGGACAAGCAACAGAACTTGACACAAAAATAGGAAACTCAGGATCAAATGAAGGAGCACAATAGCTCAAAGGGCAAACTGCAGAAAAACAACCAAGCTATGAACACAACTACTGAGAACCATCCACCAGTGATCACCTCTACTTCACTGGAGATTGTGGAGATTGTACCATCATGTGATACCATGGTTCAAGGAGGAAAGGGGATTGCTCTGAATAATCCTACAAAAGGGCCTAAAGGGAATGAATGTTACCTACCTGCGACTAGCAGTGAGATTAACATACAGAACAATACAAAAACTGAACATGGACGGACCTCCAGTTTTAATGATAAGGATCACAGGAGTACAGTTGATCGTGGAAAAGATTCTAGGAGGGCACATTCAGGTACTTCACCATCTAAATCTAATCCTAGCCAAAAGAAGAGGAAATAGCTAAAAAGGCAAAAGGAAGCAACTGAACTGGCTATCGAAGCTGGAACAATTACTGATCTATCCATGGAAAAGAACTCAGGAACTTCTCATGATAATGAAGTTGACATACTGTCATATGTAGCACCTGCAAATCAGAAACTGAGCACAGTGTCACCTGCAGCATTCACTTCTAAGTCTGCCAGAGATAGAGTAATTACAGAAAATCCCTATGCATCTACTTAAAATGTAGCTCGATCTGGGACACATGTAACTACCACACATCTGGCCATGAAGGTAGGAACTGATCCATCTGTAACACCAGCACCAAACTCTGTAATAGTAGGTGCAATGGTACATGATACACCCTCACTTATGCCTCGGGCAGCATATGCAGTGGAACTTTCAACACCATTGCCTCTGACAGAACTATGTCAATTCAACAAGATCTCCACTCTTGCTCTTGAGGAACATGAATTTCTGACCATGCATTCTGAGGATGAGGTTCACTTTTATCTTGAATCTGAAGATGGCCATAATGTTGACTCAGATGGAGATGAAGTTTGAACCAATATGATGCTTCAGACAGTAGGTGATTTGGAGCAGCAACCTGAGGTGATTGAAGAGCAGGCTATTGCAATAAAGACCGTTTTAGCTGTAGACTCAATGCAAATTTCTTGTACTTCAGTCACAGATCAGAGTATGCAGCTGCAACTCAATGTTCCTTTGAAATCACCAATGCAGACCTTGAATGATCTAGTTACTCACAATGTGGCAACTGTGGAGCTAGCCTTGATGGAGCAAAACCAAATCGAATAGGAAGGAGATGATGAGTCGACTGCGGGGAATTTTAAACAAGTAGCAAGAGAGGTTGATTTATCTCTTAGAAACAGTGCAAAAGGAGGAAAAAAAACAAAGAAGCACACTCAAAACAAAGCTGCACACCAACCAATAAGAATTTTGCCAAGAAGGGTAGCCTCGCATTCTAAATGATGATTAAGACATTAATTTGGAATATTAGGTCCGTTAACACACAGCAGGCCTTTCCCAGGGTGATCAATATGCAAAGAGAGCACAATTTCTTAGTCATAGCCTTAATGGAACCTCTTCAGAATGCAAGGTATATACAGAGGTACAGAAGAAGGCTAGATATGGAAACTGCTTTTTCAAATCTGAATGGAAAAATATGGTTATTCTTCAGTTCTGACACAGGGTGGGAATTAATTATGGAGATTGATCAACAAGTTACAGTAAAACTATTTCACCATGACATTGGGCATCATATCATGATGACTTTTGTATATGCAAAGTGTTCATCAACAGATAGAATAGAACTATGGGATAGTCTGTATTACATGGCAAGTGATATGGAACTACCGTGGCTAGTAGGAGGAGATTTCAATGTGCTTTTACATGAAAGTGAGAAGATAGGGGGCCTGCCTGTTCATCCTCCAGAATATGAGGATTTTGCAGCATGCATTAACTCATGTGGACTATTTTATCAAGATTACAAAGGAAGTCCATACACTTGGTGGAATAGGAGACCTAATAGTGAGTGTATATTCAAAAGACTGGACAAGATCCTTTTGAATTTACCGTTTCAAAACATTCTTCCATCAATTGAAGTGGAACATTTGATTAGAACTGGTTCAGATCATGCCCCACTCCTGATGACCTGTGGAGAGCACAATACTAACTTTGTCAAGCCGTTCAGATTCCTGAATTTCTGAAAAAAAACATGCTACATTCATGGATGTAGTGACATAGAACTAGAATGTTGATTTCATTGGAGATCCTTTCCTCATGTTCAAGCATAAACTGAAGAAGGTCAAGGCGGAAATATCTAAGTTGAGCAGAGATACTTTTGGAGACATTTTCAAACAAATAGCAATGCTGGAGGATATTGTCAAAATTACGGAGCAGTTGTTTGAAGATGAGCCTACAATTGAGAATAGAATTGTCCTTCAGAAATGTCAATCAGAAATGAACAAGTACCTCAATATAGAGGAGCAATACTGGAAGCAGAAAGCAGGAATGACATGGTTTACTGAAGGTGATAGGAATACTCGTTTCTTTCACAATCATGTCAATGGAAAGAGAAAGAAATTACAACTGAAAAGAACCCAGAATGAAGATGGAAACTGGTTAGAAAATCAAGAACAAATTGCCAATGCCTACAGTTCAATTCTTCCAAAAATAGTTCACAAAAGAAGAGGATCCTACAGACTTCTCTATGCTGGAACATGTTCCTGAAATGGTTTCGATGGAGGAGAACATGGAGTTATGTAGGTACCCAACTATTGATGAATTTAAGGGTGCAGTTTTTAACCTGAGTGGTGATAGTGCAAGTGGTCCAGATGGATTCACGGGCATTTTTTATCAAGCCACTTGGGAGGTGATATGTCATGACATTCACAATATGGTCCTAAATTTCTATGGAGGTGCAACTTTGCCAAAATCCATTACCCATACAAATTTGGTCCTACTGCCAAAGAAACCATAAGTTCAGACATTTTCCGACCTAAGGCCTATAAGTTTGAGCAATTTCATCAATAAAGTAATCTCTAGGTTCATACATGATAGACTGACAATGTTCCTGCCTACTTACATCTCCCCTAATCAATATGGTTTTGTGAAAGGAAGGAGCATCTACGAGAACATCCTACTCACACAAAATATTGTCACTGACTTAAGGATGAGAGGCAAGCCTGCCAATGTGATGCTAAAACTGGACATGACAAAGGCATATGACAGGGTTTCCTGGAAATATCTGATGCATGTTCTCAGAAAAATGGGTTTTGCAGAACACTTCATCATCATGGTGGGGAACCTATTAGCCAACAACTAGTATTCTGTTTTAGTTAATGCGCATTCCTCAGGTTATTTCAAGTCAACAAGGGGAGTAAAATAAGGAGATCCTCTGTCTTCGACTTTATTTACTCTGTCAGCTGAAGTATTGTCTAGAACTTTGAACAAACTATTTGAAAATAAGTCTTTTGTTGGCTTAGGTATGCCCAAGTGGTCGGATCCATTAAACCACTTGGCATATGCCGATGATACTATTATTTTCGCATCAACTAATCCTTACTCCCTCAAGAAGATAAAGACAATGTTAGGAGGTTATGAGAAGATGTCGGGACAACTAATCAATAAATCCAAGAGTTTCTATTACATGCATGCCAATGTTGCAAATGCCCTATTCCCGGAAGTGGTTGATATTACAGGTTTCACTAGAGGACAATTTCCTTTCACATACCCAGGTTGCCCCATTTTTTACACTAGGAGAAGGAAGGACTATTATGATGATCTTGTTAAAAAAGTGAAGACCAAGCTACACTCTTGGAAAGGCTAACTCTTATTCTTTGGAGGAAAGGCCACTCTCATTACAAGCGTACTACAAAGTATGCCTCTACATCTTCTTTCAGTTCTTGACCCTCCCAACAATATACTAGAACATTTACAGAAAATCTTTGCAAGATTCTTTTGGAGCACTAAGGAGGAAGGGAGGAGTAGGCATTGGGCATCTTGGCAAAACTTATGTCTTCCCAAAGAAGAAGGGGGACTAGGATTCAAATCTTTAAAGGATGTATCAAAAGCTCTATTCGCTAAACTATGGTGGAGGTTTAGGACTAACAAATCCTTGTGGTCAAACTTCATGTAGAATAAGTATTGCAAAAAGGAGTTACCTACTGTGGTACAATTTAGAGATGGATCTCATGTGTGGAGGCAAATGTTGCATGCTAGGGAAGAAGTCGAGCATGTAATCCTGTGGGAGATGAAGAGCAGAACAACAAGTGTATGGCATGAAAACTGGACTGGTTTTGGGGCACTCTATGATGTCCTACCTCCTGAATACCCTATTAATGAGAACCTGGAAGAAGTAACAAAACTGAGGCATGGAGGAGAATGGAATGTTCAACTACTTGACCAGACTGTTCCAATAGATATTGCTAACCATATCAAACTCAATATCCATTATAATGATAATCAGGAAGCCCGGGACATACCCCACTGGATGCCGACAGCATCAGGAAAGTTTTCTATCAAGACTGTATAGGAAATTCAAAGATATAAGGCAAATATTTGTCAAGAATTCAAACAAATGTGGATTAAAGGTCTGCAATTCAAGATCTCATTCGTTCTATGGAGACTTTGGAGGCACAAGTTGTCTACAGATGATTTGTGGAGAAGGCAAGGATATATAGTTGTTTCAAGATGTTGGTGTTGTAAACATCTAACTGATGAAACATTTGAGCACATTTTCTTGACGAGCCATACAACATCAAAGGTGTGGCAGCACTTTATAGGAGCTGTAGGGAATTCTGTACCATTAATACAAGTTAAGCAAGTGATAAGGGCATGGTGGAACATAGATTGCTGTCCAAAGTTAAAACCATTATTTCAGGCAGCTCCAACAATCATTACTTGGGAGCTATGGAAAAGAGGAACGCAAGCAGGAATGGAATAACAGTTTCTACAAACAGAGTCATTCATGAAGTAAACAAAACACTCCACAACTTGGCAAGTATTAAGTTTCTATGGCTATCTCATATACCTATGTTATGGCCAGAAATGCTCCAATTTTTTGAAGCATACAAGCCAATTCTAATCACCAGGAAAGTTACTTGGCAGCTCCCTCATGAAAGGTGGTATAAGTGTAACACTGATGGTGCTTCAAAAGGGAACCCCGGACCTAGATCACTTAGCTTTTATGTAAGAGATCATGCAGGTGATCTAATATATGCAAGATCAGTGAACCTAGATGAAACCACCAATGTGGTAGCTGAAGCAAAAGCTATACTACATGAGCTGGAATATTGTTCTGCCAACAGCCTTCATCCACTAATATTAGAGACAGACTGCTTGCTGTTGAAGAAGGTTATCAAAAGGGAATGTGATCCACCTTGGTGTATAACGGCAGAAGTGCAGAAGATTCAGGAGTTGAAGGATCATTTCAATGTCATCTTTCAACATGTTTACAGAGAAGGAAATACTTTAGCAGATTACATAGCTAACATTGCTTTTTCTTTTGCAGGGACAACACATTTTCACTATTTCTCATATCTACCTATAGCAAGGAGGAGATTAATAAACATGAAAAAGTCACAAATACCAAATCTAAGGGTTAAAATTGCTAAAAGAAAATTCCCAGATTGATGTGCAAAAGTTTCTGATAGTACACTAGGCTGTAATTCCAAGTGGTATTAACAGAACATGATCATGATGGGGATTTTCTGAGGGTGAATAGATAATTTAGCTTCAACACATAGTTGAAATTATTCAAAAGTTAACAGAGAATAATACAAACAGTGCACACTTCAAAGGTGCATTTCTTGTTGTATGTTAATCGCAAAACAGGTAAGAGAAAAAGACCTAGATCGAGATAGCAGTGATCTGCCAATGTAATATTGGCCAACAAAGCTTATCAAAGGTAAAGTACTGCTGTTATTCAGGAGGATTCAAATTGTAACATGGTCTGTTTGCTGCTGCTGGTTATCTATGCACAGTTAGACTGCCTCCTAGTGGTATTAGCATGTTAACATGCTCAGTCTGGGGGGTGGTCTAATGGTGTAAGGAGAATCACATGAAAGCAAGGGTGGACAAAGTGTTGCAATGCTAGTAAAATTGTGTTGCTTACGGTGTACACATCAAATTGAGTGGTGCATAGAGGAAATGCAATATCATGTCACAAAGCTTCTTCAAAGTGTAACTCATCTGGAAGTTATATGTTTTCTGCTGTAATTCCATAAATTACATGCATTCACCTGAAAGTTTTGTGTTTTCTACTCAGTTGGAAAATAGTTCAGCAGCTTGATTTCGATATGGAGATGCACTCTTAGTGTACTACTGCTACATCATTTTGGCTGCTATTGTTCAACTATCTGACTGCGATAGTTATTTCAAAAGGTTAAGGGATTACCGAGATGGAAATATTCGGTAATTCATCAATGAGTCAGCACAAACACATAATTATTCAATGGGGATAGAACTGATAGTATACTTCTTTAAATACATCATCAGCAAAGCAGGGCACATAAAGATCAAGGTTTACTGTTTCAGCACATCACCTTACGTTTCATGTTTCACTATGAAGGTACCAATTGTCTATGTGCTATCGTATCACTTCCCAGTGGTATTAGCATGGCTTAATGCTCAATCTGAGGGTGGTTTGATGGCATACAACAACAATATACCAACCAGAGATCATCCATACTATTCTTTAATCAATCACTACCCAAACTTCATCACTGCTCCCAGAAGACACAAGAACCTGGGAGCAGATTCTTTCCTCCTAACAAGTTTGCTACATTGTGCAGGTTCCAGAGTTAGGATCAGATTATTGAGGTATCAGCATGGAGTGCTATTAGCACCCAAGTACTCAAGAACCTCCAGTTTTTATCAATTTTCATGTGCCAGTAACAACATTATGCTAAGTGGACACAAACACAATCAAACCTCATGGATAAGGCTGCACATATGAGCAGCCAGGTGGTTTCACATGACATGCTACTACAATAGGTGCACACAGTTGGAAGATATGGCATGCTAAAAAAATGGCTACTTGAATATTAGTACAGTATAGTAATTTATAATTGTCCAGTGGTATTAGTGTGCGCGCATGCTCAATCTGGAGATGAGAGAACACTATATTGTACTCATATCTCAAGCACACAGTACTGCCACCTTGCTGCATTCATCAACTACATGCATAGTCCCCATTGAAGATCCATTTGAATACCCATTGAAGCAACTCTACTTCTGGAGTAATGCAGGTCCAAAATAAAGATGTCCAAACTGATCTGCTTTGCAACTACTGGATTTAAACATACCTATTCCGTTGGATTGCAACAAAAGGCGTCGGGGTGAGAGCTTTGGAGGTGCTACAACAAATTGTTTGCAATTGGTGTGTGCATTCATGGTCGTCAGCAACAATTGGATGTTACAAATGACTAGCTTTGTATTTTCCATCTTCCATTACGCTACTGCTACATTGTTTGGTAGCAATAGCCATTGGATCACTTTGTCGCATTATTCTCTCTTTCCCTTTTTCTTTTTGTAGTTCACTTGAACATTTTGTAATTTTGACCAAATTTGGGATTTATTTAATATATTAGCTACTAGGTGAATATACCTAGTAGTATATTTGCTAAACAAAATCTCAAATAAGTTAGAAAAACTAATTAACTTATGAATATTCGTAGAATGCTTTAGGAGCGATTTAAATCTATTATCGTGATTATGTATACGTTCGCTTGACATAATTATGATCCCAAAATAAATTAAGGTACGCGTTTACACGACTTTGGCCAAACAATCTTAATAATAATAAAGTGTTATTGATTGTGTACATGTACGCGTGACATGATTTTGGCACAACAAATAAAACAGTTACACACACACGTGATTCGTTTCAAAGATAATTCCATAATGGAATAATCAAGTAATTAAGAAGCGGTAAAAAGCAAAATATACATAGGTCTTTAAATGCGTAATAATCATATAATCAATCCAAGTATGATGGTAAAGCGACCGTGCTAAAACCATAAAATTACGATCATGTGATCGCATTCGGGAGAGGAGCAGACTTCGCAAATGCGAAGTCAGTGTCGCATTTGCGACATTCCTCAAGTCTGTCAGGTGCCACAATTGCAAGTCATTTTTCGCAATTGCGAGGGTTTGTAATTGCGAACCCAAGTTCGTAATTGCGACATTTGTACCTGAACAAAAGGGCTGGGAAGTGGGGATTTGATCTCATTCCTCTCATTTTAGAACCCTAGACTCGGTAGGAGGCGATTGGAGAGGGAATTTTCACGTATAATACTTGGGCAAGTGATTTTGATATATTTTCAATTATATTACATGATTATACATGAGATTTAACATCAAATTCATGAGAATCTAAGAGAAATTTTGGGGATTTTTGTTTATGTTTTTAAAAAATGAAAAATAGGGTTTTGAGAGTCGAAGTGGACTCAGATGTTGAAACAAAATACATATATGGACTCGTGGGGTTATGAGTAGTCTAGATCTACCCTTGGACTCGGATTTTTACTGGGCGGGTCGGGATTAACCTTTGTTGACATTTTCTAATTTCATTAAAGATCGAATCTTTTTCGCTCGTGGGTAGTTTTTAAAGCTTATTTTGAATTATTTGAATTATATTTGGCTAGATTTGACTGGTTTGGAGGCTAATTCTAAAGGAAAGGCCATGGTTGAGTGTTGATTTGATTGCGAAAATAGATAAGTGTTGTGTCTAACCTTGACTTGAGGGAATTAGGACTCGTTGAACTATTGTTTATGTGAATTATGTGGAAAAATGGTGTATATGCAAGGTGACGAGTATATATGCACCGTCGTGGGATTTATCATGCAAGATTGGGCTATTTATTTCCATATCTTCATTATTACATGTTATCTTTTGTTATAAACTTTAATTGTTTCATGTTTCTACTTGACATCTATGCTTTACTTGTTAAATTGTCACTTAATTGTCACTTGCTCGAATTGTTCATTTCTCACTCAATAATATGCTTACCTGCTACTTATTCCTACTTTTACTGTCCTTATATTACTCGATGCACTCTATTATATTATTTCGCTTACGTGAGCCGTTTAGCTATTCTTGTATTGATGCATTGATAAGGTCTGGGATTTCGAGGTGTTGGTTATTCTCCATTGTATTGGTGGTTCTTAAGTATTCTACACGTTTCATCCTTTTTTGTGTTGATATTTCGTAAATATTGGTGTTGAGTTGTTTATGTTAATAATTTGATATTGGGGGATAGGGTTGCACGCCACAACGATATTCAAATGAATTGATATGGTGGGATCGGGTTGCACGCCTCAACAGAACAGGAAATGATATGATATGGAGAGCTAAGGATGGAATATGATATGAACAGATGATGTGGTGTGATAATGAAAATCGGATCACGATATCATGTTAATTATTGGGATCAGATTACAAGCCACAACAAATTTGATGTGTTGTAGTTGTTTGTGGTTGTAGAGTTTGTTCTCAGTATTGTAATATGAGATTTGGGATTATGTTATTCTGGGATCCTCTGGTAGTTGTAACGACCCGACCTGTCGTTTTGAGCATTTGCACTTTGCTCGGTAGTTTGAGGGTATGCGTATCTCCATATGATGTATTATGATCTGTGTGTATCGTCGGTTTCGATTTTTGGATGATTCGGAACTAGTTTGGAAGGTTTTGGCACTATTTGGCGAAAGTTAGAAATTTGAAAGTTTGGAATGTTCATAAGTTTGACCGGGAGTTGACTATGATGATATCGGGTTCGAATTGTGATTCTGGGAATTGGAATAGCTATGTTATATCATTTGGGACTTGTGTGCAAAATTTGAGTTCATTCCGAGTTGATTTGATATGGTTCGGCACGAGTTGTAGAAGTTGAAAGTTCAAAAGTTCATTAAGTTCAATTTGAGGTGTGATTCATAGTTTTGATGTTATTATGCGTAATTTGAGGCCTCGAGTAGGTCCATATTATGTTATGAGACTTGTTGGTATGTTCGGACAGGGTCTTGAGGGGCTCGGGTGAGTTTCGGATCGCTTTCAGACCATTTCCTCTCATTTTGAATTGCTGGTTTTTGCTTATGTCTGAAGTGAATCACGTTCGCATGGAAGTAATCGTGAATAAGGATTTTGACTGGGCTGTTTTATCTCTTCGCATTCACGGGTGTTGAGTTGCGATCGCAGTGCATGTGGGACTTGAACTTCGCGTTCACATTTGTGTAGTTGCGTTTGCGATGGTGAGTTAGGAGTTGGAGCACTCTTCTTCGCGTTCGCGAGTCACTGGCCGCGTTCGCGCTATGTGGCATCTTTGGGCATCGATTTCGCGTGGATAGCATCGCGAACGCATACGGAATTTTGGTTGTAGTTCATTTTGTTCATCGCAAACGCGATAGTTTTTCCGCGTTCGCGAAGGGTTCGCCTGGTCAGTGCATAAGTACTCTATTTTCGGGGGTTTCGACCATTTTAGCATATTTTGAGCTATGGAGTTCGGATTGAGGCGATATTTGAGGCGATTTTCACCACATGGAATGAGGTAATTATTTTCTACTCGATATTGATTTTATTCCATGATTCCATCTTCATTTTGGGTATTTGATTGATGATTTCAAAAGAGAAATTGGGAATTTTTGTCTAAAATTTTATAAAGTGAATTTTTGAGTTTTGAACATCGATTCAGAGCCGGATTTGAGTAAAACTAGTATGGTTGGACTCGTAATTTAATGGGCTGTCGGATTTTGTAAGTTTTGTCGGATTTTGAGGATCGGACCTGGTTTAAATTTTTGGTTGACTTTGGGTGTTTTATTAAAGATTCGACCTTTATCGATTGGGTTTGTTTCCTTAGGCATTGTTTGATGTATTTGAGTTGCTTTTGGCTAGTTTCGAGTCGTTCGGAATTTGATGCGCGCGGGATGGCGTTTCTAAAGTATTGTTCGGCTTTCTCGGTATTGGATTTGGCTTGTTCGAAGTAAGTAACACTTTTAAACTTGGTGTTGAGGGTATGAATCCCTGAATATATGTGTTGGGTGTTAGTGTTGAGGTGACACACATGTTAGGTGACAGGCATGTGGGCGTGCACTATGTGAATTATGACTCGGTTGATTCTGTGGTACTGTGTAGTTACCTAATCTTGTTTCTATCCATGAAATTTCTACGTGCTAGAGTAATTAAGCTATTATACATGTTAGAAACCATGTTTAGGATATATGCTTATTCTGTTGGGACCCACTGAGGTCATTTCTGCTATTGAGTTATTCGCTTAAATTGTAATTACTTACTCAGTCATATTCATTCATTTGCATATCATATCTCAGTCTTTGTTATCATTTATTGTTACATCATGTATCATTGTTTGGGTTGATTGGCATGAGATTTGTGACCCCAAGAAATTGAAGAGATTGATGACTAAGCTGAGGCCGAGGGCCTAATTGTGAGTGATATTTATGGGATCGGGCTGCATACCAGAATAAGTTTTTATTGATTCATGATGGGATCGAGTTGTACGCCGCAGCAGACCATGTTGGCTTATATTAGCGCTTGGGCAGGATCCGCCCCTCCGGAGTTTGGCATACCACTAGTGAGCACAGATACCGAGTGCCGAGTGATTGAGTGTGAGACAGTGAGATTGAGTATTCTGAGAGTGTGAGTACATGAGTTCATCATTGTGATGCATTACATTTGACATGCATACTTAGCATGTAGGCATAGAGATGCATTTCCTCATGTTGTACAGTATTGTGACATTCATGACTTCACATGCATATTAACATGTAGGCATAGAGATGCACTTTTCTCATGCTATCTGAGAATGAAATATCTCATCCGTTGTTGAAAGATTTTGGGAAAAAATTACACTTTTCTTGTATACTCATATATTGGTGATTTAAGTGAAAGATTTGAATTTTACTGTTATACCTGAAAAGCATGCCTATTTTCCGTAACTGTGAACGTGCTGAGAATTATATAGTTGAGTTATTACTTGTACTGTTTTTATTATATTGTTACGAGTTGTTCTTGATCATTGGTGTTGGACTCTGACTGTTGTCCAAGCTCGTCATTGCTTTCAACCTAAGGTTAGGTTTGTTATTTATTGAGTACATGGAGTCGTTGTACTCATACTACACTTCTGTACTTTGCGTGCATATTTTGGAGCTGATGTTGCTGTATGTGGCGGGAATTGGCATTGAAGATGTACCTGTGTTCTGGTTATATCTGCCTCTTGTTCTTGGTAGCTTTAGATTTATAAATCTGTTTATATACGTTTCGAACAAATAATGTATTTATTTCATACCAGCTTTGTAAATTTTAAGTCTTAGAAACTCATGATTTGTACCACCAGACCTTGGGGAGTTGTTTAAAATTCAATTATTTCATTTTTGACCCTTATCGTTATCATTATATTATGGTTTATGCTTAATTGGCTTACCTAGCAGGTTGGATTATGTGACATCACAACTAGCTGAAGTTTGGGTCGTGATAGTAGTTGACTTACGGGTCCGGTTATTTGAGTTTACTATTTTATTTCTATTCATGTTTCTATTATTACTATTTTGTACAAGTTATTTGCGAGTGACATGTCATAGCCTCGTCACTATTTCGTCGAGGTTATGCTTGGCTCTTACATAGTATATGCGATCAGTTGTAATCATGCTATACTTCTGCACTTCTTGTGCAGATACTGGTGTTGGTCCCAGCGGCGCGTAGCGGAGATTGCTTGGATTCAACTGTTTTTGGAGACTTGAGGTAGAGCTGCTGGTGTTCGCAGTCGCTGAAGTCCCCTTCTACCCTATCTTTGTTGCTTTCCTTATTTCAAACAGTTATATTTCGTTCAGCCTTTATCTATAGAATAATGATCACGTATTCGTGACTCCAGATTTCTGGGAGATACTTAGACTACGCTACATTATATTTATCACATCCATTTCAGACTATTGCAGTTTCGTATTATTTAGTGTTTTGTTTTAAAATGTTAAACTGGTTAAGTAATTAGCTAATGTTGGTTTGCCTCGCAAGTGGAATGTTAAGCGACATCACGGCCCCGAGGTTGGAATTTCGGGACGTGACATTAGTTGTCCACTTTGAACTTTTCACGCCCCTAAAGAAACAATAAATGAAATATGTATTTTATAATTTTACCCTTAATAATAATAGCATTTCCAAAAGTCTTGCGAAATGATTTGGGGAATGAGTAGTTAATAATAAGGGTCAAACATGAAAAAAAAAAAGATTATCTTTCTCTTGATTTAGTACAGCGGACAAGTGAAAGTGAAAACATATTTTTCATATAATGGACAAGTAAAAGTGAACGATGTGAGTATTTATTTACTTTCTACATCCAAGTTTATTTGTCCACTATACTAAAAATAGATGTTCACTTTTACTTGTCCAGTTTGAAAAACTAATGAATAATTTATCATTTTATATTTATTTTACCCTTCTTATTAAGTACTAATATTTATTTTCAATTTATTTTTAATATTTAATAAATAGGAGTAATATAATAAAATTACCATATTATTTATTATTTCTTAAGGGGTACGTTAATAGTGAACAAATAAACTTTGATGGAGGGAGCAGTAAATACTTACTCGCAAAATGTAGTGAAAATATATATTAGTTATAGCTTATTATGATTAAGTGATAATAGTTTATTAGCTAATATACATATTATGCATTAATTGATGCGGTGTAAATATTGAGTGTAGATAAGTTTTAATCGTGATAATATTAATCCACGCCAGATGTTTATACCAAATCATATGAGTTTACTATGGTCAAGTGATTTAATAGTATGGGAATATATTAGCTAATCATGATTAAATGTAATAGTCTATAATAGTCTATTAACAAACACATATTATGCATCTATTAGTATAATGTAAATATCGAGTGCAGTTAAATTTTTACTGTGTTTATTTTACCAACAAAATTTTGACTATGCTTGTCCATGATCATTTTATGTTCATCGATATAAGTCATAAAAGATTTTAGGAAACTAGAGAGTGTCCTAACTTCCGTTGCCATCAGTGGACAGACACGAATTTGCAAGGAGATTCTTTAAATGATAGTGTATTAATTTTTTTAAAAAAAATATTTTGACCCTCCCATCTACACCACACACATTATTAACTAGATGCAATTGAACTATTTGGTGATTTATACATAGTGATGTTATATTCGGTGACTCTCCCATCTACACCTCACACACATTAACTTTCTATCTGAGCCTCGCATCTATTCAGTGACTATTAGTACCAATAAAATAAGAGAAATTGTTCGTGACAAAGACCCACTTCATTTTGGTACGAATTTAATTTGGTGATTGTACGAGCGGACTTCAATTTCACCCATAGAAGCCAACGGGGTCCAAGTCAAACCCATACGCTAATAACAAAATTGAGTATTATTAAGGGCGTGAACGCGTGTTTAATGATTGAGACTATTCCTAACTATAGATTTAATGTTTGAGTCACATGAATAGAGAACTTTTTGATGAAGAGCTTTTTATTCTTTCGGAGCCTATTCAACGGTAACGTTAACTCGAATTAGTTGAAAGCAATCATGAATTTAAAAATACCAAATGTTTAAAAGAACAAATGCATTAATGACAAAATCGAGTTTGGCCATTAAGAAAACAAAGAAGAGAAACATCCAAATATTAAGGCCCGCTTGTCCATAAAAAAAAATTCTTTTTTAAAAAATATGTTTCTCAATGAAATTTTGCATGTTCTTGAAAAGTTTTTGAAGTTTTTCAAATGGTTTTGACCACTTTTTCAAAATTTTCAGAAAAACTTTTTTTCCCACTCACAATACTCCAACATTTTTTCAAGTGAAATGCATGTCTAAACATAATTTAAAATTCTAAATACCAATTTTCAACTTAGCTCAAAATATTATTATTTTTTTCAAAAATTATAATTTTTATGTCGATACGCCTACCAAGTGATTTCTTCTTAGGGTGTGTTGGTACCTAGAAAATGTTTTCTAGGAAAATGAGTGTTTTTATCACTTATTTTTCCTTGTTTGGTTGGTGAGTGAAATTTGTTTTTCGAAAAATATTTTCTAGTGTTTGGTTAGAGAGTAGAAGATATTTTTTAAGAAAATAATTTTTTATGCTACTCTCTTCAACCCTCTTTTCCCAAATCCTCATGTTTCCTGTGCTCTCCCCCCTCCCCCCTCCCCAAAACCCCAAATATCCAACGTTTTTAAGACTCTATTTTCTTAAAAAATTTAATTAATCTTTTAAAAATTCATACAAACCCAAAGGGACTAATATGCTGCTTCACTTTTTCACGCAAAAATAACGTTAAAATTTGTGCTTTATAACTAAAAAGAAAAATACTCTTTCTACAATATGAAAAATGTACTCATTTTGTTAAAAAGAAAGAAAATACTTTGTATATATAATGAAAAGAAAATACCCATTTTGTTGAAATGAAAAAAAAAAAATTATTACATCATTTTGTTGTGATGAAATAAAATATTTTTTCTACATCATGAAAAAAATCACTTTTTTGTTTCAAATGAAAGAATTATTTTTTACTTCATGAAAAAAAAATATAAAGTAAAGTATTCTTAATAATATTTCTATTTAGGGTGAGGTGAGGCGAGATTTGGGGAGGGTGTGGTGGGGCTGGGGGTAGAGGTGGGTGGGTAAGGTGTGAATAAGTTGGTGGGGATGGGGAATAGAATCGGGAAGGTTGAAGAAAAGTTTTGGAAATTGTTTTCTCTTCTCTTGATGTGGAAAAATATTTTTCTCCATTGAAGAAAAATGAGTTTACGATGAAAGTATTTTCCAAAGCATTTAACCCAAACAAACATAAAAAAATTAAAAAATATATTATCCTTGGGTACCAAACACATCTCCGATAAAATAGTAGAAAAAAGGAAATTGGAGAGAGAACATAGTTGGGGAATGTCTGCGTTGTGTGTGCGCGCGTGTGGTGGTCTGTTGCGAGAAGCTGTCATAAAATAGCAGTCAACATTCCAACTGACACTTCCCTCTTTTCCTCTTTGCGACATCCCGACAAAGAAACCCTTGCTTCAAGATGGCCTGATTTTCCGGCAAAATTCACCGCCGACCTATCAATTTCCTCCACCTGTCACCACCAATCCAGTAAGTCCACTTTCAGGTTTACTCTTTCCTTCAACTTCCTTCTGATCAAGTCTAACTTATTCATCAAAAACTCGGTTTTGAGCTATGATTTTACCAAATTTGTGAAACTTTGCTTGTTAAAATGCTCATGTTAGCTCCTTTCATCATTGTAATTAGCTAGGTTTTGACATTTCAGCTTGGTAATTCTTTTTTCTTTGTATTTCTTTTCAGCTCCCATTTTTCATTAATATTTAGGTCTCGTGAAATTATAGTGCACCGTTGGCTGGTATGCCCCAGCAGCTTCTCTTTGGCTTTGTTTCTTGTAGCAATTAGTCGTGTGCTCACGTTAGTTTCGTCATCTTATTCTTATCTTTTGCCTCTTTTGTTATTTTATTTTGTGAAACTTTGCTGTTTCTGTAATATTTCAGTGAAGTTTATTACTTTGTGTTTAGTATGGAACTATTATCTGCTGCCTCTTAACTCTGACTTACTTCTTTTATTTTCCTGGAGTTATTCTGTTATGACACATTTGCACCATATCTGATATCGTTGGCTTCATTTGATAATTTTATTGTTTGGAATAAAACGTCAGAAGAAGGAAAACCGGCATCTATAAATAGGTAGAAGCGGATCTGTGATTTTAAACCATTCCATACTCTATTTTAATGTTAGGTGTGAGACGAATTTAAAGGATGAATCATTGCCGGTGAGGATTCATATAGTTGATCCCAACTTGTTTGGGATTGAGGTTAAGTTGTTGTGGTGGTGTGGACTTATTTATATTTCTGAATTTTCAACTGTATATACAGTTCGAGCTGAAAGAACTAGGTGTGAGCTTGAGCTGAAGGCAGCAGGTATGAAATCTGATGCCACAAAGCTACATCACTTTTGATTGGAGATGACTCTCTTGTTGCCTCGGATGTGTGTGTTAGCAATTTGACATTATCGATAAGTCAAGTGCAATGGGCTTCGGAAATTAGTCTTTTATGTTGATTTTAACCCCATTATAATAAAAATACGGAGCTACCCATTCAGACAACCAAGGGTAGGTGCAGGTTTGACCTCGTAGTACCTGTAATATAAGCGTCATGATATGATGAAGGTAACTGGAGGTCCTTTTGTTCCATAGTCTTGCAAGGGTCAAAGTTAATTTGTCTTCTCTTCTCGTCCTCTCTGTCTCTCTTGCCCCTACCCCTTTTATCTTCATTTTTGTTTTTTCCCCTGAGCCCTGATGAATAACTTGTTTTTTTTGTCAAACAAAACGTTGATTATATAAGTTGCTTTTAGTCCTGATGCATGAAAATATAAAGTGGCAGGACATGGTACTACCACATTGTTTTCTAGTAGTGCTAATGTTCCACTTTGATTAAGGAAATGAATTGTTGTCTCGTTATATGGTCTTGGGCAATCTTCACCCCAAAAGCTAGTTTTTCAGGTGAGGGTTGTCCAAGATCATTCAAGGAGACAACATTCCATTCCCTCAACCAAATCTAACAACCCCCTGCACGCCCAAGGGTGGATATCTGGAGCATAGACAATATAACATAGGAGCACAACTGGGTAACCAAGAGCCAAATATATGGATGGGTCTAGCTTTGATACTATTGATAGAAATGGACCTTATTGAATTGTGTGACCATCTCATCTAAAAGTTTAACCTGTTAGAGAAAATACTCTATTATATCTATATCTCAATATGCCTCCCTACATGTGGGTTTTCTTTCATGGGACGAACACTTGGAAATATATTATTTCTTTTTTGGATGGCGATGAGGTTTAAATGCAGGACCTTTGCCTTCTTTCATACCATGTTAGAAATGAAAAATGCACAGGAGAAGCCTTGGTAAGAAAGTTCTCGCTGTTTAGTAACCATCGACGTCTGAAAAATGAAAAGACAGTCGCTGCGCATTTGTCCGGTGTCTTCAGTGCTGTTTGTGTCACCCACTTGTTTTGTGAAAGTTGTACGAAAACCAATACCACCACAAGGTTTGGGACCTTTCGGCGAGGAAAGCCCAGTAAATCTCTCTGGTAACGGACGTCTCACGCACCACCACATGCCGGCAGAAGTCAGATATCCGACTGCGCTTCAACTCCGTGCACTGTGCGCAGCAGGAAGATTCCTGCCTTCTCTAATGCTGAGCATTGTTCCTTGGCGGTGGCCTGGACTGCCTGGTGATTCCGGTCTCCATTCCTTTTCCAAATGAAGGCATTAGATCAGCTTAACATGTCTTGGTTCTCAATGGGTTGCTTCTTGGAGAAGAGAACAGTGTTTTACCTTTCACTTACTAACAGAAATGGCCATCTGCCGTACTTTATCCTCATTGTATACTACCTTGATGGTATAGAATCATAAATCCCTGTCAAATGTTTGATGTAGGGCTTTACCCCCTAAAAAGAAATAAGTTCAGCATAAGTCTTTGACTTAAAAAAGGGCTAAACGTTAGGCTTTGGCTTTTTCCCCTTTAATTCTTCTTGAGTGAACAGACTAGTATGTAGGTGCTAAAAGGTCGGATCATTGGGAAAAGCTGACTGCTAGAATAAACACAACAGAAGAATTGAAAAGGTAATGTTCAAGCTTAAGCAAAATTGAATGAGTTGAACTTTGAATTAAGCTCTCGTGCTTCATCACTGCATCTCTGTTGTTAATGTTTCTTAAGCTCTCCTGCTTTGGCACTGGCATTTCTGTTCTTTCCTCTCCTTTTTCTTCATGAGGTTCATCATTGTTTGTCAGAAGCAAATCATGGCTTCATTTCGTAAAATTCTCTTTAATCAAGCAGTAGGTAGTTTATTGTGGGAAAGGCTCTTCTGATGGATAGAGGATTTAGTTAAGGAGCATTTATGGCAGATTGTGCAAGATAGTGAATTTCAACTTCTGATATGTAACGAGAGTTTGTGTTACACTAGGCCGGTTAGAACCTCTCCGCAGTTCTTCTGACCTCAAGTCTTTTTGATAAGGCATTCTGACATCAAATCTTAACTAGGTTTATCTTGCTACTGGTAGTTGTGGGATAGTTATGAACTTCTCAACAAGAAATGATACAGCAAAGTTAAGAAGTTCAGAAATAAAAACTTTTCTAGTTCTTCTGGATATCAGAAGTTAATGCTTTTTCTTTGTCATACTATTAAATTTCATTTCCAAACTTCTTGTCCTAAAGTTTGAAGTGATTTTTAGGACGTCTGCCATGGAAGACATGCAATCAGTTTCAACATTGATGGATTGTACGACCTCTAAGATACATCAACTCCAGAAAGCATTTGCTGAGTTGGAAAGTCACCGCGCTATTACTCTTAATCTGAAATGGAAGCAACTCGAAGAACACTTTGATGGGCTACAGAGGTCCTTTAAAAGGCGTTTCACTGAACTGGAAGAACAAGAGAAAGAGTTTGAAACAAAAATAGTTCAGTCTAAAGAGCTATTAGAGGAGCGTCAAGCAGCTGTTGTTACTAAGGAGCAAACTTCACTTGAGAGGCTCCAGGAGAAAAGAGATGCAGCTGTCTCCGTCATTGCTATTGCTCTGGAGAAGCAAAGGAAGATTTATTCTATAGAACCTGTAGTTATTAATAGTGAGGATCAAGGTGACCCATCTTTTCTGGAGGCAAAGCCCATGGTTTCTGGGGCAACTGAGAATTATACAGAGGATAATAGCGAACATTCTGAGAATGCAATTGTGGAACTCAAGTCTTATCCACAGCTAATGAAACTATGCCAAGACATGGATTCAGAAGGCCTCCACAAATTTATATCAGACAACCTCAAGAACCTGGCTGCTGTAAGGGAGGAGATTCCACTTGCTTTTAGAGCTGCAGGTGACCCTGCCTCTCTGGTTCTTGACTCACTCAATGGTTTCTACCCCTCAGAAGTGTCAATGTCAGATGCTAAAAAAGATCCAAATCTTTTAGGCCTTCGACGAACTTGTATTATGCTGATGGAATGCCTTAGCATTTTATTAACCACCCTGGAAGTCGATTCTGTTTCAAGTATAATTTCTGAAAATGTAAAGCAACGTGCAAAAGCAGTAGCTGAGGAGTGGAAACCTAAGTTAGATGAACTTGATATTGATGCAAATAACGGGAATTCCTTGGAGGCTCATGCATTTTTACAGCTTCTAGCTACTTTTGTTATTAGTTCCAACTTCAACCAGGATGACTTATTCAAGCTGCTTCCAATGGTTTCACGTCGTCGCCAAGCTGCTGACCTATACCGTTCCCTTGGACTGTCTGACAGAATGCCAGGTGGGTGTCCATAACATATCTAAGTTAAATCTACGAGATTTTCTTCTACTTTTTCTTTTTGAGTATTTTTGACGAGTTTTTCGACATTCCTTTTAGCTTCTTCCACTCCTTTCTACTGCTTCTCTGTTTTTCTCTCTCCCTATTTCTCCTTGTTCTTTGACTGACCAACCATTGAAGAATAATCTTATTAGAGTAAAGTCGGGGTCATCCAATTTAGTTCCGTGCTCACAGTATAGGCTCAGAGACTGTTAAACAATGCGGCTGTAGCCCGTATCTTGATACATTTGCACTCAAGTGTCAGGTGCATCATGTTATATGAAGTTTGCCTCTACACGGTTAATGCCAGTAATAATCAAATTTCCTATCTTACTTTAAGTCATTTCAGTTTTCTAGCTTTTTATATATTGCCAGTGTCCAGAGTTCTGTTGTCCCTTTGTCTTGCAGTTGAGATACATTCAAGTTTATAGTGAAATGAATACAAATTTTATTTTTTAGAACTAAAGATAAATTGGTACAAGTTGTAACCTCTTTCAATATAAAAGTACTATTTTTTTGGTTAAGTAAATAAATAATGTAAATAGATAATCGTGTTTTGATCTGCGGTCATGTACCGATTTGGCTAAGGATTCCAAACTAGTATATTCAACTAGTATGTTTCTAGTGTTTCAACCTTATCAAAAAAAAATTGTTTCTAGTAACTAGTATGTCTCTGAAGTGCCCATAGCATCATAACTGTTTGTCATAAGCAAGGCTAAACGCATATATAACGTAGATTCAACACTGAGAAAGAAAATTAGGACAATCTTTGTAGGGCAGAAGAAGTAAAAAAGTTATATTCTCGTTTGAAACTTTGTCAATCTCTTATCTCTTGGATAACAAACTTTACTCACATGCCTTAAGGATTGCTCACGTGATTCATATTCTCCCTACCACTACATTGTCTCAAGTTGTATGCATGTTTCTCTTTGTCCTATTTGTACTACCTCTTTTTTCTTATCAAATGGGCTCAGTTTTTTGGGAGATTTGGTATTAACATTGTTACAACTTGTTTGATACTGACATTGTTATGCTATAATATTCTTTTGTTATCTCCCTTACTTTTTATTTCCGATTTTCTTCCTTCAGCAGTTCGCAATGTCCAGCTGGTCCTCTTGTCACCTCGAGAGCTGCATGTGATATACATTTCAAAATCGTATATGTGGCCAAAGCAGTAAATTTAGGATACTTCATGGTTATATGCTAGTTAATTCCACTTTGTGGAGTAAAACTTGCCCATTTTTTTAAAGAAACTTTGTGAAATTTCTGTTTGCCCTTTTTCATCTTTTACTTGCCCTCCAATAGAAGCAGAGTTTTTTTTTTTTTTTTGGGTGGGGGGGGCTGGAAGGTTACCCAGAAGAGTAAAGTCAATTGACTGTTATTCTCCTAGCCTGTTTGTGGTTAGTATCATGTTTGATCTAATGAAAGAATGGTTAAGGTCAAAAGAGGCAGAGTGTATTGTCAAAGGGAAAAAGGTAGGGGAAGCTACCTCCTTATAAAATGTTTACAGAAGGAAAGAAAGCCCTTTTGGTCTACCACTTTGGAAAAGAATATCTTGAGTAGATTTCTTAGCTACAAAGATTTGTCAATATCTCCTAGTGGCAGCTAGAGTCCTAGGATAACACCACTTTTATTTTTCATGAGGCCGTGCAATATCTTTTTCCTCAATCTCCTAAAGAGTTGCAAAATCTAAATAATTGTATAAGCGGCAGCCAAGAAAAACATCTTTGTACAGAAATCAAAATGTTTCCTCATTCCTGTCCTTGTTGCCAGCGTCCTGAGGTTATGCAAGCTAAAGTGTTTCCTCAGGATACAGCACATATCATCAATAACCTTGTCTATGTGTGGACCATCAGCAATTTTTGGCTTTTTACCAGTAGGAAACCACATTCCATATGATTTAATTTCATAGGCTCAGTAACTCAGATTGCCGCATGCACATTAAATTCTCACATAGCTGTTGCGTTCTCATTGCATTTCTGCAGGTGTTCTTGATGTCTTGGTTAGTAAAGGAAGGCATATAGATGCTGTCAATCTAGCTTTTGCCTTTGAGCTGACTGAGCGGTTCTCACCTGTTTCTTTACTGAAATCCTACTTGAGTGAAGCAAGTAAAGCATCTTCACCTGTCAAACCTGGAAATGCTTCGCCTACTGTACATGTTTGTTCCTCTGCCTTGGTATGTATATCTTGAAATTCTTAGTTTAATCACATTCTAAAGCTTGTGCAAGTGCTTACGGTGACATAACAACCAATAACCAATTGTTTTTCTCCTGTTCTAGAATGATGTCAATGAAAAGGAACTGGCTGCTCTAAAGTCTGTAATTAAATGCATTGAAGACCATAAGCTTCAGGAGCAATACCCAGTGGATCCCCTCCAGAAAAGGATTCTCCAGTTGGAGAAAGCAAAGGCAGACAAGAAAAGGGCAACTGAAGTTGTGAAACCTCAAACCAAGAGACCTCGTGCCAATGGTGTAGGAAATGGATCCCGAGTCACTAATGTTGCTACTGACAAGAACTTGTATGCTAGGACGACTGATAGGTACCCGCAATATGTGTATGATAGACCATATGCTTACCCCGTTGCAACTGACACCCATGTTCCATCATTTTTGGGCACCACTGCTTACAACGTTTCCCATGGGCATGGCAACTTCTTTGGAAATGGCTACCGTTACCAGGCTGCTTACCTGCACTAATCAGTAGACTTTGACAATGATCGCTATAGCCAGTAGTGTTAACCCTGGAAGTTTGCTTAATTTGCTCATATGGGCAGAATTAATACTGAATATAACCTTGTTAATTTTAGTCTGTTCTAATAGCTGATATTTCTGATCTTTTCATATATGCACTATCTTTGTTTATATTTCTTCATCAAGTTCCTAATGTAGGCTCTTTTCTCGTGTTATTTTTTGATGGTCTCAAGATACCCTTGTGAGCCAGCAAAGGTTCTCACTTTACCTTGTTTCCATCATTTCTGGTGGAAAATATTCTTCTTTTTTATTTGCTCTGGAAAGAAGTTTAAGGTCTACTGGCACTGAAGAAGAAATAATGAAGTTGTACTATTATTAAAACAGAGTCGAAACAATAATGTGCTATAAAGCTACAATACTTATTTGGTCTCTATGGGAAAACTGAAATTTGGCCTATAATTGGTAGCACCTAGTTCAAAAGGTAGTCGAGCGACTTGCTACGCAGCTATCCCATGAATTCTGATTTTCAGTACGTCTCTCCTTTCTCCTTCGCAAGATCTCGAGTTCTCCCACTACAAAAGGATTTAAAAAAGAAATTATAGTACAAAACATGGCTTGAAATTGTTAGAAAAATAGTAGATATGATATCTCAAAAGGAAGTGTCCGGATTAATATTTTCCGAAACTGTCTAGATTCGTTTTGTTGGACATTTAGTGTCTTTATTATTTCATATAATAATGGGTTATTATTTCATATCTGTAACTGTTGGACCATTATTCACCCATTATAACATCTTGATTTTCTTCACTTATACACATTCTTTTGTGGTAGAGACTAAGTATATAGAAAATACTCTCCTTCCTTCTGCTGGATTTTCTACCAAGAATAAATCTTTGTTAGTTTCTGCTCCTAGTTTTATACTAGAAGAGCTTGTTGAATCCTGGGGATACACCCAAACAGGGTGAAATATCCTTAAGGACAGTGTCTTTGACACGCCTCAAGCTCAAAAGAATTTCATACATGTTTGTTGATCAAGTATTTTCCGTAAGATTTACAACAATCTTAAGGATATTTTACTTTGTTCTTATGGAGAATACTACTTATGAAATTCTAATGGACTTTTAAAACATACAGTATTATCTTCTGATTGATAGGTTATTGCGTAACATTATATCTAAGTGTCAGGTATGCATAATTGAACTAATCCCTCCTCAACATTTATTCTTTCATGATTATTCTCGTGAGAATATAATTGGCAGATAACTTTGGCCTTAAGATGATGCATATAATCTTCTTCTAATTTTATTAGTATTTCGGGTTGTACGTTATTTGTTGTAGTGGATTTGTAGCGTGTTATTATGCATGTGCATTTTGTATTGTGAAAGAAAATGCACGTTATTGTTTTTAGTCTTATAAGAGATGCTTTTGTAGTTCTCTTTATCTCGAGTGTTTTAGATTTTCTCTCTTAACATTTTAAAGAGGCAATATGTTATGGTAAAACTTAATTTTTTAATGCATTAAGATTTTACAGTATACTTATGTTGCTAGAGACCATGAATGACCAATTGAGTGCTGCTAGATATGACTTTATTAAAATAATTATTATACATATATCTAAAAGAACTCATGTATGTATATTATTATCAATTGCTTTTGTCCGCCCTTATGTCGCTGAAAATAATAATTTAATGACAATATAGAAGAGCCTTACGAAATTTGTGATTCTGTGGCGACAATATATATATTGAAGAACCAAAGTATATTGCATTTTGGTGAAAGTACTTTGTGTTCTAAAAATAATCTTTACTTATCTCTTGATCACTTGGGTGAATGTTGAATAATGACTAATTTTTCTTCATATAACTAAGAGTTATTTATTTGAGATCAAACTTTATTAAAAATAATAATTATTTTGTGGGACACACTAAGCCATTATTATTTTTCAATGTAGAAGAGGATTCGATAAAAATGATAATACTGCAAAGTCAAAAATAAATTTGACTAAGCGGATGATATAATCGTTGTGGTCATTTCTCGAGCAAATCTTATGCTAATGTAAGAGATTGGGTGTTAACCCTTGTGCTACTAAACATATTTGTGCTAACAAAGTTAATTTTATATCCTAAACCCAAGTTGAATACCGGGAAGAATGATTTATTTATTTTGGTAATACTTCTTATAAGTTATGAAAAATATTATCGCCTACATTAAAATTATTGAAAACGTGGGGGTCACAGTATTTTACTTTGGATGCCTTAAATATTTGGGTGAAGAAATTATTGAATTATGATCCGTTTCCTATTTAAGATATTTCTTTAGAAATTAAAGATGATTCTATGTTTAGAAAATTTTACTTTGGTATTTGACTATGAAAAATGAGCTTCCATCTTTGCTCTCACATTTGCGGAAATAGACTATTTCGTGTGAAAACAGGGAGATCGTTTTACTCCCTTCAATCATTTTTCCGATAACGAAAA
>AWOL01S0028481.1:0-14335 GCA_000715115.1 Nicotiana otophora | reverse complement strand
TAGTCTTCAATTTCGAGTTTGGGTAAAGATGGGTGATTGCGAGTATGATATTTGGGTGTGAGGGTATTATTTATACACACGCATACCAATAAGGTTTGTGAAAAGATTGTTGAGTTCAAATGTGTAAATATTGGGTTGATAATGGTAGCAATCTTCAAAAACTTTAATTGAAGATTTAACGGCCAAGTTGATGTCGGAATTGTGTGAAACTTATATGGTTGGACTCGTGGTTGGATGGGAGTTCATATTTTATAACTTTTGTCGGGTTCCTAGATATGGGGTCCACGAGCGAGTTTTGAGTTAAATTTCAGATTTTATTAGAAGAATTAATATTTGCTTATGGAATTAATTACAATAATTGGTATTTATTGAATCGAATTAATTGTGGCTAGATACGAGGATTTCGGAGACCAATTTTTGTGGCAAGGGCATAGCGGAATAAACCATTAGAAGTTTTGAGGTAAGTAACGGTTTTAAATTTGGTTCTGAGGGTAAGAAACCCCGGATTATGTGTTATGTGATTGGTTTTGAGGTGAGAGCTTCTTAGAGAGAGAAAGTGAAGACCTAGTCAATTGTCCATCAATTCTTGTTCAAGGTTTGAAGATTTCACAAGGATCTTGCTACGGCTTCAAAGAGGTAGGAATTTCTAACCCTAGTCTTCAATTTCGAGTTTGTGTAAAGATGGGTGATTGGGAGTATGATTTTTGGGTGTGAGGGTATTATTTATACACACGCATACCAATAAGGTTTGTGGAAAGATTATTGAGTTCAAATGGGTTAATATTGGGTTGATAATCGTAGAAATCTTCAAAGTCTTTAATTGAAGATTTAACGGTCAAGTTGATGTTGGAATTGTGTGAAACTTGTATTGTTAGACTCGTGGTTGGATGGAAGTTCATATTTTATATTTTTTGTCTAGTTCCTAGATGTTGGGTCCACGAGCGAGTTTTGAGTTAAATTTTAGATTTTATTGGAAACATTAGTATTTCCTTATGGAATTAATTACAATAATTGGTATTTATTGAATTGAATTAATTGTGACTAGATACGAGGATTTCGGAGACCAATTCTTGTGGCAAGGGCATAGCGGAATAAACAATTAGACGGTTTGAGATAAGTAACAGTTCTAAATTTGGTCCTGAGTGTAAGAAACCCCGGATTATGTGTTATGTGATTGGTTTTGAGGTGAGAGCTTCTTAGAGAGAGAAAGTGAAGACCTAGTCAATTGTCCATCAATTCTTGTTCAAGGTTTGACGATTTCACAAGGATCTTGCTACGGCTTCAAAGAGGTAGGAATTTCTAACCTTAGTCTTCAATTTCGAGTTTGTGTAAAGATGGGTGATTGGGAGTATGATTTTTGGGTGTGAGGCTATTATTTATACACACGCATACCAATAAGGTTTGTGGAAAGATTGTTGAGTTCAAATGGGTAAATATTGGGTTGATAATGGTAGAAATCAACAAAGACTTTAATTGAAGATTTAACGGTCAAGTTGATGTCGGAATTGTGTGAAACTTGTATGGTTGGACTCGTGGTTAGATGGGAGTTCATATTTTATAACTTTTGTCGGGTTCCAAGATGTGGGGTCCACGAGCGAGTTTTGAGTTAAATTTCAGATTTTATTGGAAAAATTAGTATTTTCTTTGGGCATTAATTACAATAATTGGTATTTATTGAATCGAATTAATTGTGGCCAGATACGAGACTTTCGGAGACTAATTCTTGTGGCAAGGGCATAGCGGAACAAACAATTAGACGGTTTGAGGTAAGTAACAGTTCTAAATTTTGTCCTAAGGGTAAGAAACACCGAATTATGTGTTATATGATTGGTTTTAAGGTGAGAGCATCTTAGAGAGAGAAAGTGAAGACCTAGTCAATTATCCATCAATTCTTGTTCAAGGTTTGAAGATTTCACAAGGATCTTGCTACGGCTTCAAAGAGGTAGGAATTGCTAACCCTAGTCTTCAATTTCGAGTTTGGGTAAAGATGGGTGATTGGGAGTATGATTTTTGGGTGTGAGGGTATTATTTATACACACGCATACCAATAAAGTTTGTGGAAAGATTGTTGAGTTCAAATGGGTAAATATTGGATTGATAATGGTCGAAATCTTCAAAGACTTTAATTGAAGATTTAACGATCAAGTTGATGTCGGAATTGTGTAAAACTTGTATGGTTGGACTCGTGGTTGGATAAGAGCTCATATTTTTTAACTTTTATCGAGTTCCTTGATGTGGGGTCCACGAGCGAGTTTTGAGTTAAATTTCAGATTTTATTGAAAAGATTAGTATTTTCTTATGGAATTAATTACAATAATTGGTATTTATTGAATCGAATTAATTGTGGCCAGATACGAGGCTTTTGGAGATAAATTCTTGTGGCAAGGACATAGCGGAATAAACAATTAGACCGTTTGAGGTAAGTAACAGTTCTAAATTTTGTCCTGAGGGTAAGAAACCCCGGATTATGTGTTATGTGATTGGTTTTGAGGTGAGAGCATCTTAGAGAGAGAAAGTGAAGACCTAGTCAATTGTCCATCATATCTTGTTCAAGGTTTGAAGATTTCACAAGGATCTTGCTACGGCTTCAAAGAGGTAGGAATTTCTAACCCTAGTCTTCAATTTCGAGTTTGTATAAAGATGGGTGATTGGGAGTATGATTTTTGGGTGTGAGGTTATAATTTATACACACGCATACCAATAAGGTTTGTGGAAAGATTGTTGAGCTCAAATGGGTAAATATTGGGTTGATAATGGTAGAAATCTTCAAAGACTTTAATTGAAGATTTAACAGTCAAGTTGATGTCGAAATTGTGTAAAACTTGTATGGTTGGACTCTTGGTTGGATGGGAGTTCATATTTTATAACTTTTGTCGTGTTCCTAGATGTTGGGACCACGAGCGGGTTTTGAGTTAAATTTCAGATTTTATTGGAAAAATTAGTATTTTCTTTTGGAATTAATTACAATAATTGGTATTTATTGAATCGAATTAAATGTGGCCAGATACGAGCCTTTTGGAGACCAATGCTTGTGGCAAGGGCATAGCGGAATAAACAATTAGACAGTTTGAGGGAAGTAACAGTTCTAAATTTGGTCCTGAGGGTAAAAAACCCCGGATTATGTGTTATGTGATTGGTTTTGAGGTGAGATCATCTTACAGAGAGAAAGTGAAGACCTAGTCAATTGTCCATCAATTCTTGTTCAAGGTTTGAAGATTTCACAAGGATCTTGCTACGGCTTCAAAGAGGTAAGAATTTCTAACCCTAGTCTTCAATTTCGAGTTTGGGTAAAGATGGGTGATTGGGAGTATTTTTGGGTGTGAGGGTATTATTGAAGACTTTAATTATTGAGTTCAAATGGGTCAATATTGGGTTGATAATGGTAGAAATCTTCAAAGACTTTAATTGAAGATTTAACAGTCAAGTTGATGTCAGAATTGTGTGAAACTTATATGGTTGGACTCGTGGTTGGATGGGAGTTCATATTTTATAACTTTTGTTGGGTTCCTAGATATGGGGTGCACGAGCGAGTTTTGAGTTAATTTTCAGATCTTATTAGAAAAATTAGTATTTCTTTATGAAATTAATTATAATAGTTGGTATTTATTGAATCGAATTAATTGTGGCTAGATACGAGGCTTTCGGAGACCAATTCTCGTGGCAAGGGCATGGGAGAATAAATATTTAGACGGTTTGAGGTAAGTAACAGTTCTAAATTTGGTCCTGAGGGTAAGAAACCCCGGATTATGTGTTTTGTGATTGGTTTTGAGGTGAGAGCATCTTAGATTGAGAAAGTGACGACCTAGTCAATTGTCCATCAATTCTTATTCAAGGTTTAAAGATTTCACAAGGATCTTGCTACGGCTTCAAAGAGGTAGGAATTTCTAACCCTGGTCTTCAATTTCGAGTTTGGGTAAAGATGGGTAATGGAGAGTATGATTTTTGGGTGTGAGGGTATTATTTATACACACGCATACCAATAAAATTTGTGGAAAGATTGTTGAGTTTAAATGGGTAAATATTGGGTTGATAATGGTAGAAATCTTCAAAGAATGTAATTGAAGATTTAACGGTCACGTTGATGTCGGAATTGTGTGAAAGTTGTATGGTTGGACTCGTGGTTGGATGGGAGTTCATATTTTATAACTTTTGTCAGGTTCCTAGATGTGCGGTCCACGAGCAAGTTTTGAGTTAAATTTCAGATTTTATTGGAAAACATAGTATTTCCTTATGGAATTAATTACAATAATTGGTATTTTTTAAATCGAATTAATTGTGGCTAGATACGAGGCTTTCGGAGACCAAATCTTGTGGCAAGGGCATAGCGGAATAAACAATTAGACGGTTTGAGGTAAGTAACAGTTCTAAATTTGGTCCTGAGGGTAAGAAACCCCGGATTATGTGTTATGTGATTGGTTTTGAGGTGAGAGCATCTTAGAGAGAGAAAGTGAAGACCTAGTCAATTGTCCATCAATTCTTGTTCAAGGTTTGAAGATTTCACAAGGATCTTGCTACGGCTTCAAAGAGGTAGGAATTTCTAACCCTAGTCTTCAAGTTCGAGTTTGGGTAAAGATGGGTGATTGGGAGTATGATTTTTGGGTGTGAGGGTATTATTTATACACACGTATACCAATAAGGTTTGTGGAAAGATTGTTGAGTTCAAATGGGTAAATATTGGGTTGATAATGGTAGAAATCAACAAAGACTTTAATTGAAGATTTAACGGTCAAGTTGATGTTGGAATTGTGTGAAACTGGTATGGTTGGACTCGTGGTTGGATGGGAGTTCATATTTTATAACTTTTGTCGGGTTCCTAGATGTGGGGTCCACGAGCGAGTTTTGAGTTAAATTTCAGATTTTATTGGAAACATTTGTATTTTCTTTGTAAATTAATTACAATAATTGGTATTTATTGAATCGAATTAATTGTGGCTAGATACGAGACTTTCGGAGACCAATTCTTGTGGCAAGGGCATAGCGGAATAAATAATTAGACGGTTTGAGGTAAGTAACAGTTCTAAATTTGGTCCTAAGGGTAAGAAACCCCGGATTATGTGTTATGTGATTGGTTTTGAGGTGAGAGTATCTTAGAGAGAGAAAGTGAAGACCTAGTCAATTGTCCATCAATTCTTGTTCAAGGTTTGACGATTTCACAAGGATCTTGCTACGGCTTCAAAGAGGTAGGAATTTCTAACCCTAGTCTTCAATTTCAAGTTTGGGTAAAGATGGGTGATTGGGAGAATGATTTTAAGGTGTGAGGGTATTATTTATACACACGAATACCAATAAGGTTTGTGGAAAGATTGTTGAGTTCAAATGGGTAAATATTGGGTTGATAATGGTAGAAATCTTCAAAGACTTTAATTGAAGATTTAACGGTCAAGTTGATGTCGGAATTGTGTGAAAGTTGTATGGTTAGACTCGTGGTTTGATGGGAGTTCATATTTTATAACTTTTATCGGGTTCCTAGATGTGGGGTCCACGAGCGCGTTTTGAGTTAAATTTTATATTTTATTGGAACAATTAGTATTTTCTTTTGGAATTAATTATAATAATTGGTATTTATTGAATCGAATTAATTGTGGCTAGATACGAGCCTTTTGGAGACCAATGCTTGTGGCAAGGGCATAGCGGAATAAACAATTAGACAGTTTAGGGAAGTAACAGTTCTAAATTTGGTCCTGAGGGTAAGAAACCCCGGATTATGTGTTATGTGATTGGTTTTGAGGTGAGATCATCTTAGAGAGAGAAAGTGAAGACCTAGTCAATTGTCCATCAATTCTTGTTCAAGGTTTGAAGATTTCACAAGGATCTTGCTACGGCTTCAAAGAGGTAGGAATTTCTAACCCTAGTCTTCAATTTCGAGTTTGGGTAAATATGGGTGATTGGGAGTATGATTTTTGGGTGTGAGGGTATTATTGAAGACTTTAATTATTGAGTTCAAATGGGTAAATATTGGGTTGATAATGGTGGAAATCTTCAAAGACTTTAATTGAAGATTTAACAGTCAAGTTGATGTCAGAATTGTGTGAAACATATATGGTTGGACTCGTGGTTGGATGGGAGTTCATATTTTATACCTTTTGTTGGGTTCCTAGATATGGGGTGCACGAGCGAGATTTGAGTTAATTTTCAGATCTTATTAGAAAAATTAGTATTTCTTTATGAAATTAATTATAATAATTGGTATTTATTGAATCGAATTAATTGTGGCTAGATACGAGGCTTTCGGAGACCAATTCTCGTGGCAAGGGCATAGGAGAATAAATATTTAGACGGTTTGAGGTAAGTAACAGTTCTAAATTTGGTCCTGAGGGTAAGAAACCCCGGATTATGTGTTTTGTGATTGGTTTTGAGGTGAGAGCATCTTAGATTGAGAAAGTGACGACCTAGTCAATTGTCCATCAATTCTTATTCAAGGTTTGAAGATTTCACAAGGATCTTGCTACGGCTTCAAAGATGTAGGAATTTCTAACCTTGGTCTTCAATTTCGAGTTTGTGTAAAGATGGGTGATTGGGAGTATGATTTTTGGGTGTGAGGGTATTATTTATACACACGCATACCAATAAGGTTTGTGGAAAGATTATTGAGTTCAAATGGGTTAATATTGGGTTGATAATCGTAGAAATCTTCAAAGTCTTTAATTGAAGATTTAACGGTCAAGTTGATGTTGGAATTGTGTGAAACTTGTATTGTTAGACTCGTGGTTGGATGGGAGTTCATATTTTATAACTTTTGTCGGGTTCCTAGAGGTGCGGTCCACGAGCGAGGTTTGAGTTAAATTTCATATTTTATTGGAAAAATTAGTATTTCCTTATGGAATTAATTATAATAATTGTTATTTTTTAAATCGAATTAATTGTGGCTAGATACGAGACTTTCGGAGACCAAATCTTGTGGCAAGGACATAGCGGAATAAACAATTAGACGGTTTGAGGTAAGTAACAGTTCTAAATTTGGTCCTGAGGGTAAGAAACCCCGGATTATGTGTTATGTGATTGGTTTTGAGGTGAGAGCATCTTAGAGAGAGAAAGTGAAGACCTAGTCAATTATCCATCAATTCTTGTTCAAGGTTTGAAGATTTCACAAGGATCTTGCTACGGCTTCAAAGAGGTAGGAATTTCTAACCCTAGTCTTCAAGTTCGAGTTTGGGTAAAGATGGGTGATTGGGAGTATGATTTTTGGGTGTCAGGGTATTATTGAAGACTTTAATTATTGAGTTCAAATGGGTAAATATTGGGTTGATAATGGTAGAAATCTTCAAAGACTTTAATTGAAGATTTAACAGTCAAGTTGATGTCGGAATTGTGTGAAACTTGTATGGTTGGACTCGTGGTTGGATGAGAGTTCATATTTTATAACTTTTGTTGGGTTCCTAGATGTGGGGTCCACGAGCGAGTTTTGAGTTAAATTTCAGATTTTATTGGAAAATTAGTATTTCTTTATGGAATTAATTATAATAATTGGTATTTATTGAATCGAATTAATTATGGCTAGATACGAGGCTTTCGGAGACCAATTCTCGTGGCACGGGCATAGGAGAATAAACATTTAGATGGTTTGAGGTAAGTAACAGTTCTAAATTTTGTCCTGAGGGTAAGAAACCCCGAATTATGTGTTATGTGATTGGTTTTGAGGTGACGGGCGTGTGAGTGTGCACTGTAGGAATTTTGACTTGGTCAATTCCATGGATCTGCGTAGTTGAATAAATTATTGTTACCCATACATATTTTCACGTATTAGGGAAATTGAACTGTAAATCATGTTTAAACCATGTGTTGACACTGTTGGGAACCACAGAGGTCGTGTACATGTTGAATTATCTGTTAAATTACTATTTTGTATTCATTCATGATTTTACTTGCATATTACATCTCAGTCTCTCTTGTTTATTATTGATGCATCATATCACTATTGTTGGGCTGCTTATCATGATTTCTGAGAGCCCGAGAGGCTGGATATGTTGATGACAGAGTGAGGCCGAGGGCCTAATTGTGAGGATATTTATGGGATCGGGTTGCACGTCGCAACATATTTTATTGATATATGCCATGATTGTCGTGTTATAGCATTTGGGCTGAAGGAGCCCCTCCGGAGTCTGTACACACCCTCAGTGAGTGCAGATACCTACTGAGTGCGAGTGCAGAGTGCCAAGTGTCTAGTGCTGAGTGATTGTGAGGAATGAGTGACTGTGAGGAAATAGTGGTTGTGAGGTTGGAGTGAATGGGAGGACTGCGTGACTATTACTCTGAGAGGATGCTTTGATTTCATTATTGTTGCATTTCAGCTTTCATATATCATGGTTTTGGAAAATTTCTAAAATACATCTTTCTTCTGTTTCAGTCGAAGTTGATATGAAATTATTGTGGAGTTTAAAATGTTGAACTTGAAAGCATGCCTATCTTCATATATTGGAAATTACTGTATTTGAACTTAGCTGTGAAACTCGTCATTATCTTCAGTTCTTTATTTAGTATTATTACTTACTGTGTTGGTTGTACTCATACTATATCCCGCACTTCGTGTGCAGATCCAGGTGATCCCGGATACAGTGGGTGTTGATTCTTTCGCACAGTTGATTTTTCGGAGATTCAGATGTAGCTGGTGTATTTTGCAAACCTTGTCTCTCCTTCCCTATCTTTTGTTTACTATATTTGGTCTCATACTATTATAGACCGTATTTTCCAGACTAGTGATGTATAGATGCCAGTGACACCAGGTTTTGGGAGTGTGTTTATTTCCAATGTTTGTGGGACTCTTAAACTTAATTATTATGTTTTCAGTATTTAAAAAAAATGTGGGTTATTGGTGTTGTCGGCTTGCCTAGTATTGAAATAGGTGTCATCACGATAGGTTAGCATTTTGGATCGTGACACTAATATGAGAGAATTGCTACAAAGTGGAATTCTGATATATCTCTTATGGAAATAGGGTACATTGAAAAGCAATCTATAAGAGCCACCAAGCATGAATATAAATAGAATACAGACACTGAATTTGAGATCCAAGATGGAATTTATAAACACATAGTTGATTTTGCAAAGAAAGAGTGCACATGTAGAATGTGGAAGCTGAAAGGCATACCCTGCTCCAATACACTTTGTGTACTTTTTTTAAAAAGGTATGACATTGCTGACTATGTTGAGCATTAGTATAAGAAGAAAACATACCTTAAGGCATTCAATTGTTACATTCAACCTATGACCAACATGGAGATGTGCCCTCCAACTCAAAACCCCAAAGTTGAGCCTTATGTAACTACTAAGATGCATGGTAGACCTAAGAAACATAGAAGGAAGGTTCAAGATGAACCTACAAAGAAATTTGGTAAGAGATCAAGGAAGGGGACACCAATGACCTGTTCTCATTGCAAGACAGTAGGGCATAACAACAAGTATGTGCAATCCTGGTAAGAAACAAATACTCCTTATACTTTAAGTATTTTTTAGTCTTTTTCTAAAATTGTTTAATATTATGGATATTTTAGAAAGGGCAAAATTCAACTGTTGGTGCTGGGAGTAGTACTGCAAATGCCCGTGCTACTACAGCTGCATCAAGAGGTCATCCTGGTACTACTGTTGGTGGTGGATCTGCAGCACAACAATTTTCTACTACTGCAATAGTTAGATCTACAACGCAAAGAAATTCTGGAACTACTACTGATGGTGGGTCAGGAACACAACAATCTATAACTACAGAAGAAATATCAAGGACTTCTCAACAAATTCTTAGAACTTTAGGTGGAAGACCAAATGTTTGGTGATTCAAGGACAATCATAGAAAGGGTAAGTATGTGAAATTATGTCCAATTGTTGTGTCTAATTACTATACTAAGTTCTGAAATTATATTTCTATTTGAATGTAGTTTGGGTTAAGCGACAGAGTCACACATGATCCTAGGAAAATAGTTGATGCTAGCCAGACTAATATTGATCTTGGATATAGAGCACCTGGAACAAAGGTAGAAAGGAACAAATGTAGTAACACAAAGGCAACTTCAACAACAAGCTAGAAGGAGACAAACCCAGGCAACCCTAAGCCAATCTGAAGCTCTTTCTTCAACTCAACCAAACCTGAGCCAATCTCAATCCAACTTTAACTTGTCTCAACCATAATAATTTGAAGAAATATTTCTTTTTGTGAAAATTTAAGTCTGTCAGTATCAGAACTTATTTGTAGGTTATTTTGTGGAAGATTTAGTTTGAAATATTCAGAACTTAGTTAATGTTATTCTGGTTTGGTTTTAGGCACAGTAGTAAAATAGTTTCTGCTAGTGTGCAGATTTGATGGCCTACTTTTGACAATCAAAATGGTTGTTTTGAACTTGTCTAATATATGTTTAGATGTTAATGCCAAACATCACTTTTCAGTGCAGCAAAATCCTTCATACACTTGACATTGTCATTGTTTGTTAAGAATAAATATACAACACAAAGATCCTAAGCTAAGAATAACACTACAAAGAGCAGTGCAGCAACAATAAACGCAATTACATATTATTTTCCCCTATTCCTTTGCTGCTTATTGACACGAATTCTTGATAGCAGTCCCGAAATTACTTGTTTGTAATGATATGGAAGAGGTGGGTCAACCCACCTAAAAAATTACAGCAACTAGGTGTACCATAATTTGAGCATCCTAAGAACCTTCTACCCGGATTGGTGGGCTTCCAGGTTATGCACACAACAACGTCAACTCCACAACAACAAACTACATGACTTTTTATTGCATTCTTGGCCTGAAGAATAAAATATCGACCTAGAGAAGAAAAAAATTGACTTGAATCTGTAAATATTTTGAAGAGAAGAAGAAATCCAGAGCTTGTATAAGTCAAAAATGGAGGTTGTAGGCCAAAGGAGGAAGAAGAACCCCTCTAAATAGATGGGCCCTTGGGTTTATTACCGTTGGGTATTGAAAAAATAACATTCACGCTCCTGCGAGGTTACACGCACAACAGCTGACTAGGAATAACTGATGCCACGTATATTGATTTAACTGTCGGAGGTATTTATTAGTTCACTTATGTTCAAGTTGAAGTGTTTATATGAGAATTTTGAAAGTTTATTTACCGACATGACAATCGGGTACAAGTTTAACTGGCCAGGAGGCCATTTGCCTAAATTATTTTTGGTCATGATTACCTTCCTGGAGTTGGCAGTTTGACAGCCTTGACTTCCCTAGACACGAAAGTGGTAAAGAAGGTGATTACACTCTCTTTTAGGGCGTGAAAATGAGGAAAAAAATAAAAAATCAGCTTCTAACCGGAGTATTTTCCAACCGTTGATTGCCACATTGTCATATTACTATTATTTATGTGTTCCAATTTTATATTTCTTCTTGCTCATATTTTATCAACCTCTTGCAGAAATGCAGAGTAAGACTATGTACAATTAGACCTTTGTGATCCGGCTCTTTTTCGGATCCCGTGCATAGCGGGAGCCTAGTGCACCGGGCTATCCTTTATAATGCATATTTTATCCCATATTTGTTTTGTTCTTTTTAAACTTCTTCTTTAGATACAATGACTATTTGTTTTAATTGTGTATTTCTTTTTTTTTTTCGTTCCAAATCTTTTTTAGAAACAACTTGACTGAAACTCTATTGTATTTAGCAAAAATAAAGGACCGTGCAGATAAACATAAGATTTTCATTAATAAGCAGCAGCAAGCCAGCAACTTATAAGTACAATATGCCCCAACTGACACTTTGAAATGCCAGTTATGATTTTATTTTTGTAATCATAAGAGGGCCTTGTGTATCATCCACTCTTTATACATGTATATACTAAGCTTTTATTTGAAGGGGGCTTATCTTGTCAACTCTGATAATATCTGCTTTCAATAGGAAACATGTTTAGCATTTATTCAAGAGGCTTCTCTTGCTATCTACAGTTAAAATGTACATTATAAAATGTTAGAAGTCATATATATATAACTCAAAACATCATATGCATCTATAAGAAAGAGAGAGTAAGGACCTGAAAATAAGTATCAAGCTTAGATTTTAGAGTGGCATACTCTTGCTTCACCCCTTGAAATGCCCTCTTGCACCTGAATACATTGTTCCACATGTGCTCACTTTCCAATTTAATTTGAATAAAATGTTTTCTTAGAAAAAATCATTTTGTGGTATTAGTTACCCAATAAAAAACATACGCCAAGAAAAATATTTTTCATCAAAAAGGAGAAATAACTTTCCTCTCTTATATAAGGATTAAAGTCATTCTCCTTACAATTATTTTATTCTAAAATTTCATCTCGCTTGCTCCACCAATCAGGCAATCACTTGGACACTCCTAATATTATTACTAACAATCTTTAGTACCCAAATATGTCAACAAAACACAATACAATGTTTTTGCAATTATTTTTTCTTTTATTTTCATCTCGCTTGCTCCACCGCACACTTAGAGCCCGTTTGGACATAAAAAAAAATTTCTTTTTCTTCAAAAATATTTCACTTTTTTTCGAAATCAGAGTTTGTTCATAAAATTTCCAATTTTTACTTGAAGAAGCATTTTGAAATTTTTCGAAATTTTGAATAACTCCAAAAAACCGTTTTTTCAAACTTTTCACTCAGATTACTCACAAAACTTCAAAAACAACCCAAAATTATATTCATGTCCAAACACAACTCTAATTTTCAAATACCATTTTCACTTGAAAATTGTTTTCACTTTTTTTTGGAATTTTACAATTCTTATGTCCAAACGCCCACTTAGACACTACTAATATTATTACTAACAATCTTTAATACTCAAAATGCCATCAAAACAGTATATAATTTGCTAATATTGTTATTCATCTTTAATATATACATTCTTCAAAAAATATCTTTCACTCATTAATCCTAACTCCAAAAAACATTTTTCATAAAAAACACGTTCGGTAATACCAAACACATTAATGATTATAGAGAAATAAGAGGAAAACAAAAGTGTCAAGATGCATGTTTACCCTTCGATATTTCTTTGATTGCAGTACTCTTGAAACTGAGAGCATTCGCTTTTCACTCTTTTTGCACCGATACTGCAGCAGAAGTTGTGCCATTAATAGATACTTGTGATTTCATTTTAATTGGAAAGTAAGGGAAAAAGTTGAGGTTCTACAGCCAAACTGCAAATTGATGCCTCAGCATTTAAATGACTCAACTCGACAAAATGCCCCTATTTATAGGGAAAAAAGAAGTAAAACATTGTGGAGAAAAGCAAAATTAAGTTTGAAATCATAATCATTATTAAAAAATAAAGCTTGATATCTAAGAAAGATAAGTCAATCTAAAATAAATAGTTCGAATCAGTTTGTGAAACTAAATTGGTTTTCGAATCAACTACAACGATCTGTTATTTTTTTTATCTCAAGGATAGTGACGAGAATACGTTTGGAAATTTTGAGTAATAAAACGTGATTAATGGTATCTTTTAAAATAAGCATTTTTTTTATAAACATGGAAGAGCGAAAGCATACAAAAAAGAAAAAGGGAATGTTGGAAATAAAAATTTTGAAAGGCCGAATATTCATGATCAAGTCTGGGGCAAACATGTAAAATGAAGCATATTGAAACTGAAAGAACGAAGTTCCCAAATGATTTCCCCCCACCAAAATATGTCTGACGAACTAGGAAAATTTACTTTTCTTGTAAAAATATCCCAAGGTGACTTTGTTTAAAGTGCACGTGTTATGTATTATTTCTTTCAGTTCATTTTACTTAGATTTTTTTCTCTGTAGTTGTCTATTTCAAAATGAATGACACTTTATATATTCATAAGTAATTTAATTTAAACTTTAATCTTATCCTTATAAGTAACATGATTTTATAGTAATAAGAGATTTTTTTTTAGTTTATCCAGAAAAAAAGAGAATTATTTTCCTAAGTACAACGAAACGGAGTTTTATTAATTTCTTGTATCATTTAATCCTTTTTCAACTATTATTTATACGATTTTAACTGTTGTTGAAGTAATGAATATGAGAACCTAAATGAGTTAAGGCCTCATTTGTTTGCACATAATGGAAGTCAGAATCTTAATCATTTAGATCTCAGACATTAAGTGTGTTTGATTTTAAAGTCTGAATCTTAATCATTCAGATCTTAATCATAAAGTGTATTTTTTTTTTTACTTCACAATCACTTAATGAGTCTGAATAGGTCTGTATGATTAAGATCTATAACCAAGACTTAATTTCATTAAGATGTTATCATCCACAATCATTACTAACTGTCACCACCGCTTACAATTATCAACTACCACCACCACCATCATCCTCAACTATAGCCACTACCACCATCATCCTCAACTATAATCACACACACTCACCCACCCCAACTAACACA